>JARUHE010144753.1:0-14263 GCA_031471125.1 Archaeomysis grebnitzkii | reverse complement strand
TTATAAAATTACATTTAACCGCGTCCTATTTGTCCAGTTCTAACATTTCATATGTTATTTCTATTGAAAATGTGTTTGTTTAGAGGTATTCAAAAAAATTTTACAGAATAAAATCAATGAAACAATTCACAGCAATTTGAACAGTTATTGTAAATAATTAGAAAATGTTTGTTTAACAACTTCAAACAGTTATGTAAATAAAATCTAAGAAGCATATTTGTATTTATTTATTGCTTATTTATTTGTCTGTTTTATTGTTATTTATCTTTAGTTTCTTATTGGTTTAACGATGTATGTTTTTGTATTAGTGCAGCGTGATATGTATTTACTGTTTTATATTCGTTTTTAATGTTTATGTAGTGTATTATGTATTATTCATTTGATATCTTAATAAATTATTTAGCCTAAATTGACGAACTGCATAACTGTTTTTATCACTCTGTTGAAAATTAATAACTTTTATAAAACATTGCCAAACTTTAAAAGTTTAGATTAATTGTGCTTAATCATTATTTTCATTGTCATAATAATGACAATATGTATTTCACACGGTTTTGTTCTGATTATGGCAAAATTATTATTTATTTAAAAACAAAGCCGAAATTATTTTTTTAAATTGTATTAGCAAAGATTTAAGAACAATTTTTCTAACAAAATTAAGAACAATTTTTCTAAAAAAATAAGAATAGTTTTTCTCAACTTCCTGAAATACGACCAAATGGTCTGAAAGTATTATTAATAAATTATTTTAATAAATCACCAATTACAAGAAAACATTATATATATAAATCTAGACTTTTAATGTTTTTTTTTATTTTTTTTTTGATTAACCGAACATTAATCGTAATACAATTATCTTTAGCGTCCTCAATGACTACAAATTAATGTATGACGTTCCATTCAATGTATTTAGCTCAAGTTTAATCTAAACTTTAAAAAATAAATCAGGTCCACATTGATGTGCCATCACTATACAAAGGTAATAATCCTATATGACAAAGCTACGCCTCGGTATGTGCTTCTTGAAATGATAGTAATGCACTCTTCCAGCATTGATTTTTTATAATACACATCGCCTTGCATAGTCTTGCCACACTGACGTTGCGATTAATTCTGCAACACGATCTGATACAGTAATTTTGCCACATGTAACTGCCATATGGGACAATGGCTTATTAGTTTTTGCATTGTTCAACCTTGATTTATGGACTGGTGTAGGAAAATGTTTATCTGCTGATGAGCTAAGGAAATTAATGCTAGTTTTTGAGGAAGTTGCATCATCGGTTAACTGAAAGCAAATTCCATGTTGCGTCTAACTGTTTCTGAGCATTGATACGTCGTATACACCTTTTCTTTAATAATGATGATGTCACAGCATCAACTCTTCCTATGGACACTTTGCGGTGAGTTCGTTCATCAAGTATATACTACCTCTCTAATAAAAGGATTTCAGATTTCAATTTACGGGAACACTTATCAAAATGTTTAATTTTACATGCTGCTATATCTAACAAAATATTAACTTGATCTTTAAATACTGATATTTTCTTGCTTATATGTGTCAGTATATTTTTTAGACTTATAGCTCTTCATAATCCACGTTTTTTTTTTTTGGTAGTTTTTGATCTTAAAAAATAATCTGACGATGGGAAAATTTTGTGATTGAAGCTTTCGAATAAATATTTAGACGATGCGCAGCAGCACTGAACAATCCTTCACTGATTGGGAATCCGTTTGGTTTATTTTTTTAGAGTTCTTTCATGACGTCACTAAAACTTATTAGCTGGTCCCCTACAAATTCAGCAGGAACACCGGAAACTACACAGGAAGGAATTTCCTTTTGTGAGCACAGCGTAGTTGTATCTGTCATAGCGAAACAAATTTAAACAACCAATCATGACCATTTGACCTTTACCAACCCCGAGAATCAACAGTGAATACTAGCAAAGTTAGTATCCAATCCCACAACGGAGGATGTTTTAAGTCGTTGTGAAAAGTGTGATATTATATCCACTTTATACACTATAAGCAATAATTGATTAATTTAATAGTTATTTTATATGAATTTCAAGCGTGTGGGGGAACCTAAAGTTCTTTTAATTATGTAATTGTGTAAAAGTATTTTATGTTTTTAGGTCTTACTTACTCTATTTAGACCTAGTGCAGGTTTTCAAAATTTCATATAAAGAAATACAATTTGAAAGAACAATGCTAGATAAAAAAATGTTTCAAGATGTGATTTATATAATTATTATTTCTTAAATAATTAGCTTACAGTAAATTGTTCTATATAAATATTTTTACATACAATATTTGTCTTTCGTAAGTTTCTAAATAATTAGACATAATTTCAAAATATTTTATTTAAAACCCAAATCATTTTTTGATATAAAGTGATTTTAGAGCTTGTTGGATTTTTTAAACGTACGGTGGCACTCAAGATATTCCAATATTGCATTTATGTTTAAAAAATTAATTTAATCTAATTTAATTTAAATTTAATTTAAATTTAATTTAATTTAATTTAATTTAATTTAAAAATTTAATATTTTCAACTTTTTCTTACTCTATTTAGACCTAAAGCATTTTTTAAGAAACTAAAAAACTAATTTTTTTAAATGTATTTTTTTTCTTAATTTTCGAAATTAAAAAACCTTGGCGGCACATCAAGACCTAAATCAATCGGGCTCATTTTTTGCATGGCTCATTTTTTGGGTGGTGCATAAGTCTCCCGCACTGGTTCGATCCCGGAACTATCCGAAAATTTATTTATTTAAAAATACTAGTATACACTATTGAGGACGGATGAGCCCAACCACTATGTGTTTCGGACCTATACTAAATATATATATATATATATATATTTTTGTAAACAATACTCAATGTATTTATTCGACCATTTTAAACTGATAATTTTCTCATTACATTTCTCGATTTTCCTGATTGAAGCACGAGTTGTTAGCTCAAGTTCAGATAACATTTTACCATATAACATATTGTTTTTTATAAATTAAACAACATTGTTTGCTAACTTAAGTTTCTTTCCTTTCATAGAACTTATCAAGGCTTTTTTGTTAACCAATTATATTACATGGTTATTTATATTACATTAGAATTATAGATATATAAAGTTAATAAAAATATGATAATTCACCCATATAAGTATGCAAAGAGTTACAAATAAAATATATAAAGTTAATAAAAAATATTATAATTTGCCCATATAAGTATAGCAATGGGTTAGAAATAAAATATATAAAGTTAATAAAAATATTATGATTCGCCCATATAAGTATAGCAATGGGTTACAAATAAAATATATAAAATTAATAAAAATATTATAATTCGCCCATATAAGCATAGCAATGGGTTACAAATAAAATACATAACGTTAATAAAAATATTATAATTCGTCCATATAAGTATAGCAATGGGTTACAAATAAAATACATAACGTTAATAAAAATATTATAATTCGCCCATATAAGTATAGCAATGGGTTACAAATAAAATACATAACGTTAATAAAAATATAATAATTCGACCATATAAGTATAGCAATGGGTTACAAATAAAATATATAAAATTAATAAAAATATTATAACTCGCCCATATAAGTATAGCAATGGGTTACAATTAAAACACATAAAAGTAATGAAAAATATTATAATTCGCCCATATAAGTATAGCAAATAGTTACAAATAAAAAACATTAATTTAACAGAAAAAATAATTCACCCCTATAAGTATGGCAAAGGGTTAAAAAGTGTCATCAAAGAATCTATTTAAATAAGTTCGATGAGAATAAAAATAAAAAAGTAATCATTAAATTTCTACCAATTTAATTTGTGTTCCAATTAGGTTTTCTAATTAAAAAGTACATCACAATGAATTTAATCACATTTAATTCACGAGCTTAAATTTTTCGAAAAATTTGATTTTTTCGAAGTTTTATTTCTTATTTTAGAAAGTTTTTAAATATAAACAAGCACAAGTAAATGCTACGCAGTAAACATTGTGTTTGTATATTAAAAAAGCTTCTAAAATTGTGTAATTGCTTAATACAAATCTTTATACTATCATATTAACATTTTATTCTCTTGTTTTCCAATAACATTCTCTCTAAGCCGTCTAACAAAAATATTTGTTTACTATGAATTTGTTTATTATATAAAGAAATATAGTTTTTGGCAAAATTGTCATCCAGGCGCTCTACCTTACAATCTACAGTTATTTCATTTGTTCTACATAAAGGTTTCTCTAAGCCTTCAAACAAAAATCTCGGTTAAGCATGCATTTAAACTTTTTTATAAAATGTAATTTTTAATAAGTAAATACTGATTTCACAAAAAAAAATCCTTAGTAATACCAGTGTAAAATGCTATGTTCTTTATTTTCATTTAAGCAAACTTCTCTGTAAAATTATTATTCATTATTTTGAAAAAATGGCAAAACTTAGTTTGAGTCTACAAATCTTGCACCCAATCATAATAACATAACAATGGTATATTGATTTAAAACATATCGTAATGATATTGGTACGAAAAACCTAGTTATGGTAGTGATATATAAGCGAGTGGTGCAGTCTGAATACATAAGGTAATTATAAAAAAGTAAATATTATAATTTAAGAGTTTAACTGCATGGTTAGGAAGGCAGTTTCTTTTTTAAGTTAGCTTAAAGTTTGTTGCCATTGAGACAGTCCGGGAGAAACATTTCTTGAAGAGCTTACAAACAAATTAATTAGAATTTAAAATATTTTCTACGATATTTTGGTGTTAAATGATGATACTGAAATCCAATTATCAGTCTTAATTTGTAATAAAAGTATTAGATATGTCATTAAACTAAAAGTATTTGTCTTATAATTAGCGTTTCATCCTTCAAGAAGGTTAAAATAAAGATTAAAATGCAGAAAAATGTATTTATTTCATTTTAATTGTATTTATTCGATAGTAGCCCGAACTACCTCGTGATTCAAAGGGTTAACAATGTAGAGTAGTGTTTTAATTGGTTGCCAGGCAACCAATCACGTCTTGGATTTAATGAAATAACCTTTAATTGTCAACATCTTGCTTTGTCATCCTGTTTATGAAGGGCCTTCGACATAATGAATTTGTGTCATTTCTCCAACTATTGGAGAATTTTTTTTTAACTATTGATTTATATTATTTTTAATTTGTTTGTTATTAGCAGAGTATAACCACCATGTTGATGTAAGCATTTTTTTGCTCTAAAAATGTTAGTGGTAACGATGTAAGCCTAAATAGAGTTTTATTTCAAAATTAAATTAATTTCAACGGCTGAAGGTACGTACAAACGTTGAGACAATTTATCATGGACGCTTAACAAACTCGTTAAAACTACATAAGTACCTAATTATACAGTGCCGCCTAAAATAAATTGGAAGTTTGTTTAACCAAACACTCTCCATCCAATCGATAGGTTATAGTTAATTAACAGCCTATATCCGTCTTAAGAACCAAAACACTTACACACACACACACACATAAATTTCATATATGTATGATAGATTGATGTTTTATTTCTATTCTAGCTTATCTCGTTTCTTCAATGTGATATTCATTTTGGTCGATGTAAAATAATTAAGAGATGGAGTTGGACTGTAAATTTTAGGTTTGACATCAAGGAAAGCTTCGAATCGCATCTAGTGATGTTATAAATAAATTTACATTTATTTGAATAAATTTAATTAAAACTAAAACTAAACCTCAAATTCGAGGTCATTCAATATTAGATAGGATTTTTATAGAACTGTAAAGGATCCTATTTTGTTAATTGCTAATCGAGTTCTTTGAATTTAATAAAAAAATAATTTTGGATTAACTAATGTATTTTCATTTCAAATTTATCTTTAACTTGTGGTTTAATTATTTTGATCTTGTAAACTTACCTTTAGATTTTGATAAGTAAGGCATGACTTACACATACGGCATAATCACTCACACACTTTTTGGTGCTTTTTTCTCGCATTTAAAAAAAATTTTATTAGTAAAAATGCAGAATAGCTGTCCGGGTATCTATAATGTAATATATTATACCTACACGGGCAGCTATTCTACATTTAGTCAAGAAGGATTTTTCTAAAATACAAGAAAAAAGCACCAACTATTTCACACTGCACCCACACCCACATATAGGCACCTAACAACACATGCATGCATCTACACCCACTTATATGCCTCTAAACCTACATGTATGCATCTACGTACATTCATATGTATTCATCTAAACCTACATGTATGCATCTAAACCTACATGTATGCATCTACATTCATATGTATGCATCTAACCTACATGTATGTATCTACACCCACATTTATATTTTACTTAACAAATAGAAATATATATTATGAAAAATTGTATTGTATATTGTAGTCACTGATGATGCTTATTGATGATAACAAGCGAAACTAGTTTGCCTAATAAAGTTGTTGAGCTTTCAGACTTTGTAGCCCTTATCGGGGATTTCTATGTGTTCTACTGTAGATGAACAAAACATAATTGTTTCCAAAAAGCTTATAAGAACATGTATTAAAGTGTGCACATATATATCAACATTTCGGCCTTCATGAAAACATACATATACTTTTTATTGGAAATTGTAACTGAATGACATAGTAAAATAAAAATATTATATATTTTTATAATTTTTAAATATTATATAGACATATAGTTGAATTTAAATTTTAAAAAGTTATATATATATATATATATATATTTATATGCATGTAAGGAAAATGACGTCACCTGTACGAAGAAAAAAGCTATATAATTAGGTAAAAAAGATGAATTAATTAAATATAGATCATATTCAAATAGCAAATGGGCGTATGTAGCACATGCATCTATCTTTAAATGAATTTGTTTCCTTAATTGGCACGTTCGTGAAAAGTGATTCATCGTTTAATAAAGCAAGAGTACCAGTGGTGTTTGAGGATTGTATTGAGAATATTGTTGATAAATATGGTTGAAGGATATTATTTAGTGTCTTTGCCATGAAATAGATTGGTGAAGTAACCTGTGAAATTTTTGGACGTAATGGTGGATTGTTTTTGTTTTTATGTATTTTTGCATTACAGTACAGGTAACCAGGAGAAAAAACTTTGCATTAAAACGGAAAATAAACAAAATAATAGATGCAGTAAACGGTCTTCAAGATAACTTCAAATTTACAAAAATTCTGTCCGATTTTCTCCTGGTTACCTGGACAGTAATGCAAAAATACATAAAAACAAAAATAATCCACTATTACGTCCAATAATTTCACAGGTTACTTCACCAACTTATTCCATCGCAAAGACGCTTAATAATATCGTTCAACCGTATTTACCAAAAACATTCTCAATACAATCTACTGACGAGTTTTTAAATATCTTAAAAGTAATAAAGTGTATTTGCAGGGAGTCTAGGTTTTCAGAAATGTTTCAAAACTTGTATCTTTATAAGTGTGTGCGTATATGTGCGTGTCTGTATATATTTGCGTACTTGTGTGCGTGTTTGTGTATGTTATGGGTGCGTGTGTGTGTGCGCGTGTGTGTGTGCGCGTGTCTGTGTGCGTGAGTACGTGTACATGTGTATGTGTATGTGCTTTCGTGTTTGTATTTATATGTGTGCATTAGCGTGTTTGTATGTATGCATGCAGTTTGTGTTAGTGTTATACATGTATATGTGATTATATGAGTGTACATGTGTGCATCTACATGTGCGCGTTTGCATTTGTGTGTGGGGGGGACAAGTTTGTGCACGTGTGCGTGTGTCATTGTGTATGTGCATGTACGCGTGTGTTGGTGTGTACATGTGAGTGTGTATACAGTATATGCGTATTTGTATGTGTGTATGTGTATCTTTATGTGTGTGTGTGTGTGTGTGTGCGTTCGTGTGTGTGTGTATGTGTGTGTGTGTGTGTGTGTGTGTGTGTATGCGTGTGTGTATTTGTGTGTGTGTGTGGGGGGGAGTATGTGTGTATGTGTATGTGTGTATATGTGTGCGTGTGTGTGTGTGTATATGTGCGTTCGTATGTGTGTGCGTATCAATAAAGTTCAAATGTAGATTCGAAACTAAAAAATGAAAATAGTTTGGAGAAAAATTCGGAAATCTCGTTCGGCTTCTTAATGTCACGATTTTGCATAATTTACATCATTTTATGAGCAGATTATTTTTATGTTCATGACGTCATTATTGGATCATTTATTTTTCATTTGTTAGTTAAATGTTTATTAATAAAATGTTTTTGTTATACGTTTTTTTTGTTAAATGTTGTTTTATGTTAAATGTTTTTTAATAAAATGTTTTTGTTATACGTTTTTTTTTGTTAAATGTTGTTTTATTTTAAATGTTTTTTAATAAAATGTTTTTGTTATACGTTTTTTTTATTAAATGTTGTTTTATGTTAAATGTTTTTGGTTATACGTTTTTTATTATTTATTATTTCATTATTTTTTTTTAATAAAACATTTTTGTTAAACGTTATTAATGACTGTTTGTTTTGTTAAATGTTGTTTTATGTTAAATGTTTTTTTTAATAAAAGTTTTCAATGAAAATTTTTGTATACTAAATGTTTTTTTATATTTGTTGTATATTTGTATTTACATCATTTGTAAAATACTAACCCATTCTTTAAAATAAATTTTAAAAATTTCATTTAGATGGACATGTAAGCTAAATAAGGATTTTTAGAATCTTGCCAATTGTGTTGCCTTTAATGCAACAATTAAATATTATTTAAATGGCTCCTCGATCGTGTTGAACACAGCAAATTATTTGGATGCCTATTGGATAGAAATGTTGGCCTTTTATATGTCAGACTTATACATGTAATATTGTAATTGTTCATTGAAACATACTTTCGTGTAAAGCTGAGCGCGATTTTAAGCCCATTTTTATTTCCCCTATAACTGGATCCACTTCTATCTATGATACAGTTGAGCGGGCGAGGTAACCGTATTTGTGGTCGCTCTCATCATCTCATGCAACATATTCTCGTATGCTGACGATATTGTATTGGTGGCTCTAACTATTGAAGCTATTAGTTTACTGCTCCATATTTTTAAGGAATGTTCTGAGAGTTTTGTATAAAATTTCATTCTGATATAACCAAATTGATATCATTCTCAAATTATAACTAAATTTCTTGTTGGAAGGACGTCCTTTTTCTTATAATCAAAC
Source organism: Archaeomysis grebnitzkii (assembly GCA_031471125.1). NCBI lineage: Eukaryota > Metazoa > Arthropoda > Malacostraca > Mysida > Mysidae > Archaeomysis > Archaeomysis grebnitzkii. The sequence goes on along the minus strand of JARUHE010144753.1, from coordinate 5,073 downwards.
ATTTATAAATAATGAAACAAAATTTAAAAGGAATATATTTAACACTCAATGGTATTTTCAACAAAAGGTTATTGACACCATGGAAATCACATTGCGAAAGATCTGCTGCTTGATACTGAATGTAATTTCTAGGACTCATAATGTTTTAATTCCTCATCTGATCGGTACACTGGACGTTGAAGCTATGTTAACAGAAACATTTATTAGCTTCGTTGTGTCAGGGATAAGCCATCAACATTCAAGCATCCTTGAAATATTTAAGAATTTCCTGTTTGCTTCAAATTCTTTAATTTTGCCACATGCAAATGATGCTTTGAATTAAATTACTTTGACAATTGATAACGATATTAAACTTTCGTTAATTCGTATCTTTCAAGAATTAATTAAACTGAAAGACTAATTTTAACTTTGTTTTGGATGTGGATGAAATTAAACTATATGTTCAGTTTTTTATATTCTGAATAACTTAGATGTGTTTTAATAGTCTCATGAGATGGTTAGTTTTTTGAATTTTTTTAAAAATTATTTATATGTAACTTTAAATATTTTATATGCAGTATTTTGATGTTAAGAAATTGTATTATGCTGTAAAAATTGTAATGCGAAATGAAAATATTATTATTATTATTATTTTGTTTCCTAATTTTAAATTATATTTATTTGGTTAAAACATCATTTTTTAACCATGAAAAATATTGTTTGCCTGAGTTCATAGATACTTTCAGCGTGGTATAATTATTGTCTATTCTATTAGTTGAATAATTTGTTGGTATGTAAATAAATTTTTTATATTTGCAAAAAAAAATCATTAGATTATATTTATATTTTTAACGTTGAATATTTACATTATTTAGCACTAATAATATTTGGGCCTTTTATATAGAGGGTTTAATCGAACTAACCCGATCTCTGTTCCGTTTCACATATCAACCTTAATATTACTACCCACATTAATGGCGCGTTCTCCATGTCGGGGTAAGCTTAGCATTTTAAGGGAAGACAGCCACGTTAGAATAGCTTTGGAGCGGACTCGAACCGATGCCAATGAGATTTTCTCATGCAGCATTAATCTCCAGGCAGCGTTCGTATCCACTCGGCCGCCATCTCTCAGTTTAATTAATGAGAACTTAAACTTTTAAATTCTTAGAAATTATCTTTTATTTATCTTTTATTTTTATTATTATCTTTTTTATTTTTTTATTTTTTTATTTTTATTTTTTATTTTTTATTTATTTATGAAAATTAGACCTATTCATATTTTTAATATTTAAATTTTAAGTTCAGTTTCCCATCTTTGAAATTTGAACTTTTTAAATCTTGAATTTAACTTTTCTTAATTTGAAATTTAAATATTTCAACTTTAGTATAAATTTACATTTTTAAAACTTTCAGCATTTTATTTAAATTTGTAAATATCTATAAAACATTATTTAATTATTTTAGAAGTTTAAAAGTTTGTATTTGTAAATCATTTTATCTTTATTTTTTATGTACTTTAGTATATTTACTTCAGAGATTTCTTTTAGTTATGTATTACAATTACATTTTACTATTTAATCAATTTAAGCCAAAGCTAAATTAGTACCACATATATGTTAAATTGAACTAAAACTGATATGGTAACAAGTATTAAAACAATGAAAAACTATTTATAAACTACAAAATCTTATTTTCTTGTTAATCTTAACGGTTATACAATGCTTGCAGTCAAGAGGTTCTTAATTCTATGACAAACGCTGGCAAAACGAGGGGACGATATGTTATCACCTTAACCATTTCTTGTAACACCGATGATACGTAAGTGTAATGACTTCCATATTATGTAACCAATGATACAAATCAAGTTAGTTTTTTTTACAAAAGTACTAATGTCTACGTATACGATAATGGCAGTTGGTCATGTTTTTAACATTTTCGAGGGAACTTAGCCGTTATTGAACGCATGCAAAATGTCACTGTGGTAAAAAATTTAAAACCACAAACATCTCAAACCCATGATGTGGTAGTTGAACGTGAGGGATTTTGTTTGACTTTCACTTGATAAGCTTACCAAGTTTTGAAGGAGCACAGTACGTTCTAATAATTATAATAAAAATTGTTATTATAATTAGAATAATAATTGTTAATATAATTATAATAATAATTGTTATAATAATTATAATAATAATAATTATCATAAGTTATAATAATTAAGAGCTAATATAAAATATAAATTTATATTATCTCTTAAACAATTAATTTAAACATTTTTGTATGTGTGTATATATGTTTGTTTTATCGTTGTAATTATTAATAACTTAGATATGTTATTCATAGTGACATATGTCATTCATATTTTATGTTTTACTGAAAAAGTTTCAATATTTTTTACCAAGTTATGCTTGGAAGATTATTTATTTGTTTTTTTAGTGATAGCAGAGTTGGTAAATAAGTTTGTTGTTTATTCCAAGTATTGTAAATCTATATTTATTTTTAGGGAAGTATATTTTGTATGTATTATAATATTATATTAATCAGTATTAATAATGCAATAATGGATGTTATGCTTTATTCGTTTTGTATGTATAAACAAAATGGAACTCTAAACACTATTATTATAAATACTATTATATATGTTATTATTATATTATTATTATCAGTGTTATTATTATTAGTATTATTATTATTATTGTTATTATTATTATTATTACTATTATTTTTATTATTGTTATTATTATTATTATTATTGTTATTATTATCATTATTATTGTTGTTATCATTATTATTTTTTTTTTCTTATTATTATTATTATTATTGTTATTGTTATTGTTTCAAAGTTTCAAAGGTCAAGCATCTGATAAATGATTCTAGGGTAATTTGCTATGCAGAATCCAAAAATCACACTCATTTTGCTCAATCAGGTCACTCTTTTGAGGCGGTAAAAATAATTAAAGTTGCCATTTAGTGCTATTTCAGTCAATGCAGTTTCAGTTTCCGTTTCCGCACTTCTCATATCTCAAAAACTAGACCTGATCCTAGGAAACGGATGGCTTTTTTTGATTCAGCGCACCTATAAATCAGTTGAAATACCTTCAACCATTGAAATTTTTTTTAAACGCAGGCCAGTGTAATCGATGGTTTCAACCTTTTTTCACCAACCTAGAAGCATATATGTATACAAAAGAGCGGCACAACACGTTGAAGTTAATTGAAATGAAAGCTTAGACATCACGAAATGTATCCGTGTCATGACATAAACAACACAATCTTACACTATTATATAGTATATTATATTATGTTATATTATATTATATATATTATGTTATATTGTATTATATATATAATTATGTATTATATTATATAGTATACTTAGACTAATAACAATAAACCCATTTAAGGGAAAAATATAAAGGACAAAATAATGAGATCTAAATATTAACTATGCTATTAAGTTTTTCCAGAAAGAATTAGTTATATAAATGTTCAAAGCAACGCGTTTAGTGAAAAACTTGTACCTTCATAGTTCTATCAATGGTTTTTCCAGTGTTTTGTTTTTTATTTGTTAGGACCGAGAAACTTAAACTAAATAAACAAGAAGTTGAAAGGTGAATTACGATGTTTCATTTCAACTTCTTAATCATTACAAATGTGACCAACTCTACTTATTCGTGCAACTGAAACTCAAAATAGGAAGAAAACTTTATGAAAGGATTTAGAGTCCTATGATAATTTTTGTGAAGTTAAAATAAGCTTCTCGGCATACTCTGAGAACGAAGCTGTTCACATGTACACGAGTGTTCTGCGCAGGCTGGTTGAAAATCACTGCTGTACATAAATTACATTGAATATTATGATGGTGAAAATGTGTCAATTTTTATAGTTTTAGGAATAAAATAAAAATGTAATAAAACATCTAGCTATATAAAACATAAATTCAAACACATTTTTAAATTATCCTTCACCAATTGTTTTTAAAATAGGCTAAATATGTGACACAAATTGTTATAATTCTATACAATGGTAAATTTAAAACAATATCTTGTCTTAGGTTTTTTATAAGTTTTATAATGATATAATTTGCCCAATGTGCATAAAAGTCTTTTGAAGCATAAACCTGTTACCGGAGTTTGTTGCATGTTTGTTATACCCTTTAGAGCATTTTGAAAAATCGAAAGTTTAATGATAAAATAACATATAATCCATTTTATTTTTCCATGATTATATTCTTTCTATGATTTAGTATTTATAATTTTAAAATTGTAACAGTTTAAAGCTATTAACTTAGGTAAAGATTCCGATAAAGTTTGATGAAAAGTATTCAGTGTAAAGTATTGTTGTCAACAATACTACATAAAATCTAGTATAAAATAAAGTATGTTATACTACATTATTTTCCTAAAACAATTTGCAGGTATTGGTTCAACCACTGATTGGTTTTTAAAAAACCTTGAAAACCTCAAATATTCAAAGCTGTGTTTCAAAAATAATGTTACAACCAACATTAAATTTATCATCCGACTGTTTATTCACTTCTTTTCTAAATTTGCATTATTTACCAATCCAATTTAAACTTATTGCAAAAATTTACATTTTATAACACAGGCTTCACTCAACCTTTGAAGATACTACAACGCTGCCTGGACATTAATGCTGCATAAGAAAATCTCATTGTCATCGAGTCGATGTTGGCTCTAAAGTCATTTCGTTAAGATGTCATTTATTTGGCTTACTCCGCCGTGGAGAATTTGTCATATGTGGGCTGCACATCTTTAGGGTACAGTTCACTTGATGTGGGTAATAACATTAAGGTTTATGTGCTTAGCAGAACAGCTATCGATTATGTTCAGTTAAGCACGCTATGTAAGCCCAAACAATTATTATTGAATATTATGTTTAACATTTTACTAAAAGATTTTTGAAAAAGTTGTATTGTGCAGTAAATAAGTAACATTTGTAAAGCTTTAAGTTTACTTCAGATGAACGCAGAAAAAACAAACAATAGTTAAAATCTATGAGCAAGACAGTATATAATTTTAAAATCGCATTCCGACATAAAATTACAGACGAACCTATGTTTTATATATATATAAATAT
>JARUHE010144642.1:0-14267 GCA_031471125.1 Archaeomysis grebnitzkii | reverse complement strand
CTCAATGAAATAGCCTTAGAGCGGACTCGAACCGGCGCCAGTGAGATTTGCTGATGCAGCATTAATCTCTAGACAGCATTCGAATCAACTCGGCCACCATCTCTCATAAAAAACGTTGTTTCAACTTTAACGTTGGTTGATCTATGGTTACATAAACGACGTTAATTAAACGTTGAGTGGAGGTTTGTTGTGGAATAGTTATAAACAGACGTTTTATAAACGTTAAGCAATGGTTGGTGGAAACAACGTTCTTTTAAACACGTTCATATAACGTTGTATTGAAGTTGGTTTGAGTAAAATGTATGCACGAAAGTTGTTATAACGTTTAAACAACGTTATCCGATATTCATGCAATGTTGGCTTAAATACTAATACCAATGACATCGGTTTTGAAAAATACAACGTTGTAGAAATGTTAGACGATTTTAAAACAACGTTGTAATAACGTTGTGACAACATTAAAATGCCCGTTGGGTTAGCGTATAAGTAGTTAGAAAGCTTAGACATGACTATTTATAACCATATAAGACACAACATACACATATGTTTTCATATAACACCGAAATTGTTTAATAATATTCCCCATTTTACATATTTATTTGTATCACTTTAGGATAGTTTTTGCGCTTCCGCCATGCCGATATAAACTTAGCGCACATGATCTCAAGAGTAACATTCACGTTTAACCATCCAATCATGGCTTGGATGCAAATCCAAGCCAAAAACTTTTCTGTAAATACATGCAATATGATAATATAATAATATAATAAAATAATAATATAATAAAATAATAATATGATAATATAATAATATAAAAGTATAATAATATAAAAGTATAATAATATAATAATATAATAATATAATAATATAATAATATAATAACATGATAATATAATAACATAATAGCATAATAACATAATAATATAATAATATAATAATATAGTAATATAATAATATAATGATATAATAATATAATAATATAATAATATAATAACATACTAACATGATATTATAATAATATAATAATATGATAATATAATAAGATAATAAGATAATAAGATAATAATATAATAATATAATAACGTAATAATGTAATAATGTAATAATGTAATAATATAACAATATAACAGTATAACAAAATAACAATATAATGATATAAAAATACAAAAATATAATAATATAATAATATGAAAAAAATAATTATATAATAACATATTAATATAACAATATAAAAACATAATAATATTAAAATTTATTAGTATAATAATATAATAATATAATATAAAAATATAATAATAACATAATATAATAAAATTATAATAAGATAATGATATAAGAATATAATAATATAATAACATAATAATATAATACTTTAATAATAGAATAATATAATGATATAATAAAATAACAATGTAATATTATAATAATATAGTAATTAATTGATAATATAATAATATGGTAATATAACAAGATAATTGTATAATAATATAATGATATACTAGTATAATAATAACACAATATAATAATAAAATAATATAACATTATAATGGTATGATAATATAATAATATAATAATATAATAGTATAATAATATAATAGTATCATAATATAATAATATAATAATATAATAATGATTATATTCAAATAATCTAACAATTTAATAATATACTATTAAAATAATATAATGGTATAGCAATACAATATTATATTAACATAATAGTATAGAAAAATATCAATATAAAAAAATAATAAGATAATAATTTAGTATTACAATAATACAATATTATAACAACTTAATAATATAATAATATCATAATACAATATTATAATAATATAAGAATAAAATGATATAATGTTATAACATTATACTAATATAATAATACAGTATATAATTTAACAATATAATACTATCAAAACACAATAATTCAACAATATAATTATGCAATAATATAAAACAAATACAAAAGCCAACTTCAATTCAGTGTTATAATAAAGTAAAACAATTCAAAGTTGATAATTAAAACAAAAGCGGAAAATAAATATTTAAGCCATTCCTATCTAAATAAACTCGCTGGCCTTTTAATAATGAACTTAATAATATAATTAAATAGACAATTAACCCCTTTGCATCGACTTCTTTGAACAATTACAATTTTACAAAAATGTTATCATTAATGATTAGTTAGTAGTAATATTACTATTGTTGAAGTATTTAGAAATAATAATGGTATTATTAATAATAATGTTATCATTAATGGTAAAGATGTTGACGAATTTATTAGTAGTATTATTAATATTGTTGAAGTTTTTTAAAATAATAATGGTATTATTAATGATAATGTTATCATTAATGATAAAGATGTTGATGATTTTAGTAGTAGTATTATTAATAATGTTAAAGTTGTTTTTAAATAATAATGGTATTGTTAATAATAATGTTATCATTAATAATAAAGATGTTGATTATTGTTAGTAGTAATATTATTAATAATGTTGAAGTTTTTTTTAAATAATAATGGTATTATTAATAATAATGTTATCATTATTAATAAAGATGTTGATGATTTTAGTAGTAGTATTCTTAATAATGTTGAAGTTTTTAAAATAATAATGGTATTATTAATAGTAATGTTATCATTAATAATAAAGGTTTTAATGATTTTAGTAGTAGTATTATTAATAATGTTGAATTTTTAAAAATAATAATGGTATTATTAATACTAATGTTATCATTAATGATAAAGATGTTAATGATTTTAGCAGTAGTAGTATTAATAATGTTGAAGTTTTTTTAAAATAATAATGGTATTATTAATAGTAATGTTATCAATAATAATAATGATATCATTAATAATAATGATATTATTAATATCAAAGATGTTAATGTAGTATTATCAATAATATTGATGTTTTTAAAATATTATTATTATCAATTGAAATAATATTCATGGTTTTGTATTATTTGATTTATGCTTCTAGGATATCAAGAATGTCTAAAATTTAACCCATTAGTTATATAAAAACTTTTTAAATATAAAAGGCAAAATTTTATATATTTTTACACATTTTTATTGTCTTGTTTTTGAAAGTTAATATTTGTATTGCTGTTAGTTGATTAATAAGTATTTTAATAAAATTTGATAAGTAGATTTCATAATGAAATGAGGAGCAAAGTTATTTCAAGTATTCTTAAATAAAACAAAATTGTTTAATAATGCATTAATTAATTGAAAATTTTAATCATTAGCCCTAATGTATGATGGATTTTTCACATTTTTGTTTTCTTTGTTAACAAATTTGTTTTCCAATAAAGCAAATTATATTTCTTATGTTCCTGCAACATAACGTAAACAGATAATTTATATATTGCTGTTATTTTGACTTTGTATAAATAAATTAAGATTTTGTTATGTTTTATATTATTCATATTATATTTTTAACATATTTTTTGTCAAGATCTACCATCTTTGAAATAAATATGTTTTATGAACATTTATTATTTAGTATTACTATCATTATTTAGGGCATGTTTGAAATGTTTGTAAGCATTAACTTATTTATGTAAACAGTATACAATAAACCTGCATACACTTGATAGATAAATCAGAAAAAGAGAACAAATTGATAAACATATAAGATCAAAATATTAAAAAAAAAGTTCAATAGACAGGGAGGGCAAACATATGTACAATTGAAATGTAAAACAATTGTAGAATGTATAGTTTTAGAAACAAGTATACATTAGATATATGTATAATCAAATATATAATAGAGAAAAGTAAGAACACATATGCAATAGAGAAAATAATAAACAAACATCAAACATACAATATAGAAACATAAACAAATATACAAGAGATAGGAGTATAAACAAACATATAATAAAAAAAACTAATGTACAAACAACATAGAAAAATAGGATGTACATCATACAGAAGTATAAACACAGATATAACAATCAAAACAAAACGATTATTCAATAGTCAGGAAAAAAACGTAAATGTACAATATACAGATGAAAACAAACAAACATATAACCTACACACAAATAAATAAAATGTCCTGCAGTAGTTAATAGATAAAAAAAAGATAAAGAAGTAAATAGGAGTTCAATCTCAAACATTTAATATAACCATGTTTAATCAAATAAACTACAACATATTTAATAATAAAAATAAATGATAAGTTTTGAACTAAATTAAAAAAAAACAATAACAATATAGATTAAGAACAAATATTATTTAACGATCAGCTCACTTGAAAAAAAAACTCAAAACGATTATATTAATTACATGAAACTACACCGTATGGTGTGTGATTCCAAAGGTTTAATAATATCTTAAAGCTATAACAATATTGTTTTACAATTGCAAGCTAAATAAACAGTCTGAAAATGTCTATATCATGTTTTTGGAAGTGACTAAAAATATTAAAAGCCACATTATACTTGACAGTTAAAACAATTTTATGTTTTACTCGTATTGTTAAAGCACATTATAACTTTTAAACTACACTGGAATCGCTTATAAATGTTCCCCGTAGACATTTTAAACAGGCTTTCATACAAACTTTATAATAGTTCGAACAGATAAGTAAAATTCTGTTCGAAACTTGCTTTCCTTCTTTTCAAGTTGTTCGATTAAGTTCACTTTCAAGTTTTTTCGAACATTATTTGTTCAACTTTTTCACCAAAAGTATTTTTTCAGATGTGCAGATCTTAAAAGTGTTTATGTCGAAGTTTGTATTTCATTTTTATACATTTAAATTTTAACTTTCAATCAAATTTTTTTTTTGTTTTCATAACTTTTTAAATCTTACAACATATTTGTCATGAAAAACGGGTGTACTTTCATTTTTATATGGATCGAAAATAGCACAAGTGAGGTAGGCAAATGTTTTATTTGAATATGGGTTACCTCACTTGTACTATTGTTGACCCAAGTCATACGTTTATTAAAAAACTGTTTGATGCATAAGCTGATAAAATGATAAGTAAAACGAACATTTCTAAGTAAGTTGTATACATAACCAATATGACATTGGCGGCCAACTGTTATGTTTATTTTTTCAACCCATAAAATTTTTTTTAAATAATTATAAAAAAAAAAAAAAAAAAATAGTTATACAAATTAAAAGGTAAAAACGTTGACAAAATAGAAGATCCGTAACAGTCGAGATAATTCATATGAGTTTATACAAACAATAGCATTAAAACTATCTTCACAATTTATAAAAATATTCAGTAACAAAAAAGAACACAAATTGATAGTTAACTTGGAATTAACAAATCTTCCCAAACAAATTGTATTATTTGAGTAAATTTATTTTTATATTACACTATTAAAGTCAACAAATAAATAAAATGTATGCATAAATTTCACTAATTTATTCATGAATAGATTCTGTTGGTTGACAAAAAATAATTTATTTGATTTAAATGTGTCCAAAATATTTTCCATGTTCACACTCGCTACCCGCGAACATAAAAGTCTGCCAAATTATTTGTAAAAATGTATTCAATTGGTGTAACTCGGTCGCGAAAAATGTTTGTTTGTATTTTGATAGATACAAAGTCAGTGTTTTGTCAATTTTCGCTGCAAATGTATTATAAATCATGACAATGTTTACTTTGCATTATGTCTCTTTTAAATGATCTTGTTTTATTTTATATAATATTTTTATAAATTTATTTGGCAATTTATTTTAAAGTATGTTGACTGACTTTTGTTAATTTATTATTTGTTTACAAAACTGATATAATAATTCATTTAAAACTGGTATGAAGGAGTTGTTTTCACAATATATTGATATATGTAATTGTTTGTTTTTAAAACTACAAGTTCAACCATCAAACGATTCATTTTTTATTTTTTTAATAATAACTACACATTGTAACCCACTTAACAAAGTAACAATTTAAAAAATAAGAACTATTGCTGAACAAAAATATAACAGTGTTTATATTTACAAAGTTTGTTCCCGCAATAAATAAAACAAATAAATCCGAGGAAACAATTACGGAAATAAATAACTCAACTAAGGAAATAATGAACTAATTTATCTGGGAAATAAATTTCCTTGAGTAAAGATAATTGACTAAACTTTAACGTTGTATACAACTCAAAGTGTTTCCCTTCTGATTCATTGGCGGGGAATTTAATAAATAATATCTATTAAGAAACACAATGCTATACCTCGACTATTGTTATAATAATTCGCATTTCTTCACTTCTACAAAGACTATTGTATGAAGATAACTTTGCGCTGGCGTGGAAAACATTTTCTTGTTGTCCCACCCATGGGGGAGGTGTGGCAGTGGCTTACATTAATATTTGCTTGATCCTAAAGGGTTTGTACTTTGTATGATCAAATATATTTAGTATTAGCGTTTGAAATATAAATAACAATAAAATTCAAAAAATTTGCATTACGTTTTTCGAAGAGTAAATAAGGTTTCACTAACATTAACTACAATAGATAAAGTTTTAACTTATAAGTTATTTACATATACTACATGTTTTTTAAATATTTTAAATGTCGAACGGTTATATAAAGTCTAATCAATTAATATAAAACATCGGGAACGCTTATGATGACAAACTTTAATGCTGAGAACGAAACACAATGTATAACTTATATTGTATAGGTTGGTGTATTAATTTGAGTAGATTAGCTTCTTGTGATTAGTTTCCTGTGACACCGGTGATACATAAGCTTAACAGCTTACTCCATATTATGTAACACCAGCGATACAAATCAATTTAGTTTATATTTTTAATAAATTTATACATGCAGGCAAATATTTGCTTATATAAATCATATAAGAAACAGTTACATACATTGAATGAAAACAAAAAATGGCTCAAATATTTATATTCCATCTTATCTAAAATGATTTTTTAAAGAAACAACCAAGTTTATAATTAATAAATCATAACTATATTAAAAAATTATAACATATTAATCAAATCATACGTAATAATTCAATGTTGTGTGCAAATTGATATTACAAAATTTAGATAACAATTGTAATTATTATTATAGAGTCACTTGTAAATAAATGGTCTAATAAAAACTTTAAGAAAGTGTATGATAGTTTATGTGCAAATTATTTCATCTCTTATTAAATTTGTTAATGGTTTAACACATATAAATAAGTAAAGAATAAACAATTATAAAAATAACAAAATAAGGCTTGTTTATAATAAATGAAATACGTGTCTTGTGTAACATAAATAACTTTGTAACCCTTTGTTAAACGTAGAGATGAATTTGTCATAAAATTACAAATTCCTTCTCAAATAAAATTTAATGAATTTCAGTCGTAAGGTAAAAATAAATAAAAATACACATATATATTTTTTAATTCATGTATTTTAATTAATGTGTTTTAGTCTTTAAGGTAATAAATAATACATAAAAAACATGTTTTTTGGAACATAAATAATTTTTTTAATTAGAGATAAAATGTTAAAAAACTTTGATAGAAAGTAGAATTAATCCGGTGGTTAGTATTTCTTCTTCTTCCTCCTCGTTGATAGATTACCGAGTAAATCAAGTCTTGTTGCGCGCCGTTGTAATTTCCATTTATAAATCAAGACGTACAAGAAAGGCAGTCTTAATATATTAAATGCCGAGATAAAAATATTTTGTTCTATTGTGATACAGAAAATATAATCTTGGGTTTCCTGCTGAATGTAGTGAACCACCTTAGCTATTATTTTTGGTTCAAAATTGTTTAGTTTTCTAATAATAAATTTTTTACCGCATGGTTCTTTATGGAAAATTATTATAGATTAATGAATAAATTTGGGTAAATATATAATAAAGCGTAATTTAAGAGGAATTCTAAATTTATGACATATATGTTTAAGTTTTATTAAAGTCTCGTATTTTAATTTTTTTCTCTTTTGATATCAAACACAAGATTAAATATATAAATTATTATTTATTAAAACTGTTGAACATACAAAATACAAAAAAATATAATGTACATTATGAATACATAAAGAAAAGAAGAAATTAAATTAATAATTTATATCATTGATAAATAAACAAAGAAATAAATGAAATAAACAATTTATATTATAATAACAAAGTTAAAAATTAAGTTAATTCATGAATAATAAAAATGATTTTGGTAATACAAGTAAAATGAAATCATTTTGTTTGCGCAAATAAGTGAATATAAAACAATTAATTTCAAATATTTTGTATTAAAATTAATAATCATTTCCAAATTGTATAATAATTATTTAGTTTTTATTCCCGGGATAAAAATCAAAATTCCATTAAATGATTTATTTGTTATTTATATTTATGAACACAATTTAATTCCAACTAAAATTAATTTTGGTTAGGTTAATATTGTTTATTTATATTTATCAAGTTGTGTTGCGCAGAAAATTAATTTGTTTATTAATTTAAGTTTTTATTTATTTGTGAAATTTTATTTAATTAATAACACTTGATTATTGAAATAAATTTCGTGTGTAACTACATATGCTTGCTACATCAATTTTTTCAACTTTTGTATATATACAGTATATACAAATGTATATACATATATATATATATATATATAAATATATATACACGTTTATCGTCATAATTAATATCCTATGTTAATATACATAAACAGTCAATCATTTAATGCCTGATGTAAAGTCCTTCAAAATATTTGGCTTTGAGTGTAATATTTAATTTTTTCACTTTTTTGCCATAAATTATTCAGGTGTATTAATGATAAACATTGAATAATTATAAATAATAATAAATAATATTAATTAGTAATAAAAAACACTAATCCAAAAAGTTTGTATTTTTCGAACAAACTTAAATTAATTACCTAATTCTAACGGTCAAGTTTATTTTATGTTGTTTAAAATATACGGTGTAAATAAATAAACATGGCTGAGTCGAGATATTCTTAGTTGAAATACCTGTATAGTTTTAATATAACTTTAAAAAAACTAACTAAATTATTATCAATTCTACGTCTATTGGGTTAATCGTGAACGTCACGAAACAAAATATTAAAACAGATAACAACAATTAGAGATGAAAAAAGTGTTTTTTAGGATGAATGATTGAGAACCTAAATTTAAATATAATCAAAGACTGTTAATGCGGAATTATATTATCTTTCGAATTATCTTATGAAAATGAAGAAAATTAGATTTAAGTATGAATTTATAATACGTTTAATAGAACAAATTTCCATCCTAAGAATGTTTTAAATTTGAATATATTTCCAAATCTTATGGATATAAAAATGAATGAGACGATTTGAATTTTGTTTTTTTTGTAATAAATTAATAAATTATAACTTTGTATAAGTCATTTTAAAAATTCCATAATTAGTCAATCAATATATGATCATTTGATAACTAAAATAATATACCACTAAGATAGAAAAAAAAAATTATTAAAAATTGTTTTTAAATAATCATTTACTGAAGATAAAAACATAACTCCTATTTCCATTCAATTATTTATTTACCCAACTAAATGAAAACAGAAATTATAAAATTATTTTAAAATAAAAACTATTTTAGTAAATATGTTCATCAATAAATTTCGTCTAAAAAAACAAACACTTACTTGTTTTAACCTAAATTGAAGCAATCAAACAGACAATATTTTCTGTAAAGTTGTATTTGTATGTTTCAATAATTCTTTCACAGCTTAAACTGTCATCCAAATTTGAATGACACTTTCAATGGAGAGATTGCCGATCATATATTTTATTCTTTCCGGATTAAATTAATCCAATTGTAAGTCATCAATCAAATGATACTCAATTATAACATCATTTTCAATGCAGATTTAAATCACTTCTATTTTTCTCTACTCTTTATATATCTTTTTCATATTTGTATAACTGGTATTCATGAGCTGTGAGATATAATAGTTGAACCGACACTAGCATGAGAGAGGTAACCCACATTCAAAAAAGATAGAGCTTACCTCAATTGTGCTATTGCTGATCATATGTATTGTATACATTGTACCTGTATATAAAAAAATACGTTTTTTATGAGAAATTATATTTTTTCAATAGTAGTTATACTCTGATTATCCCAGGTATCCTGAATGCATTATTTAAACTTATTTTTTTCGGAAAACAAATTATTAACAGACTGCAAAAAAATGTACATACACACAAAAAAAAACATAAATTGCCTATACCCAAGACACTTAAAAAGATACGAATTCCAATGAGCGAAAATTAAATAACTTCAAAAACCAATTTATGCAAGATCAACGAAAACAAACAATGCTTTAGATAAGAAAATCCAAAAACTAATAAGACTTCCGAAATATTTTCCGGCAAAAGTTGTGAACAAAAAGTGGAATGTTACGTAAAAATAGGCTTGCGTTGGGTGTTAATTAAGAGCCGGAATCGGAAGCAAAGTACAACCTGCATTGCTATCTTATGAATAGATTTTCCGGGGATCTGGTTCTATACAAGGTTCTATCAGAATATCATCTTTAATTATAGATTATAATGCAGTTGTCTCTTAATTAAATAATAAGTACTCGATTCCTTTTATTCCGAAGCAATTCAACACTTGGATTGGTAAGTGATTCATCCATTATCAATTTACGTCCGGTTTGTTTGTTTCTTCCTTTTCCATTGAACGAAATAGATCATGAATGATTTATTTATCTGTAACATTTTAATTGAAAAAATGATTTATAATTGAAAATTAATTGTTTTAGATTTGTATTTGGTTTGTTTTATCATTGCTGAATTATAATGATGTTGAAATTTTATATAATCGTAATAGTAATACAAATTGTAGTAGTAAAGCCGCTCTTATCAAAGGAAAACACGCTTTACGTTATAGAAAAACACCAGAATAAAGTAGCAAGTATAAATATATATATATATATATATATATTCAAAGTTTTTGTCGCAAAAATAAAGAAATGTTATATGTAAAACTATTTTCTAAATTTTTCTTAAAATACTTAACATAATTACCGAAAACTAATTAAAACTAAGCTTTAAACTTATTTTTGCAAACTTTCGTAATAGCCTCAAATTTTTACATTTCTGAGTTTAAATCATAAACTTAGTTTTAATATTTCAACTAAGCTTAACTGAAGAAGATAATGGTTAAGCAATAAATATCAGTTTATGTAGATTGCTTACGAGCTGCAAGCACTTTGCTTGAATACTTTGTTTTATTTTGCATAATGAGAAGTTACTTAGCTTGATTCTGTTTAATAACCGTGTTCAGGAACGGGCATGGAAGAGCTCTATTGTAGCTCTATATCACCAATCACACTTTGCATGAACATGTTCACAAGGATGATGTGTTCAAAAGGTGCTAATGCACGTCACATGATTATAATATGATTATTATGATTATATTATGATTGTTATTATTATCTCATGATTATTATGATTATTCATGAATACGCTTTTTATATATTGTTGTGGCATAACACATTTTTAAAGACTTAAACATATCGGCTAGCAACATAACACAAATGATGAAACCTGCTCCACTTGTACAGTCATAGGAAGAGGAATCTTAACTTTTTAATTAATTTATCTTTAATTCCAACATTTTTATATTTTTTTAATATTTAGTTGACCGAATATTCTTCTTGAATTTAATATGTTTGCTAAAAGTTATTATAAATTGTTCGATTAGATGTGTTTGGCTTAAATCATTTGAAAATCTTAGCGAACAAATATTATGAATGGAGGGTCAGATTGGTGTGCCTACGACTGTAAATTGACAGTGTTTAAGCATAAATTCCAATGCATTTTAGTCTAGCCAGTGTTGGCAATTCGGAGATAATTGCAAAAAATAAGATTTATAATATTTGGAAGCGGTGAGGTTGATTTTTTGAGTTTTAATACAAAGATTTCCAAAACTCTGTCTTCAATCAATAAATCAATAAGGCAACAAGTAGTTGCAATAATACCTATGAATTGCCTATTAAATCATGACTTTTAACTTGTCGTCATGTAAATCATAGACTAATTAGCATGTATGACATACTTAATAAAGCTTATACGTTAACTGCGCTACGCACTACGCTTTAGTTTCCTATTAATTATTATAATTGAGAAGTATTTAAAATAATATACTTTTAATTAAGTTTTATTAAAGTATTATAATAAAATGTGAATCATAAACATTTATAATTGTTCAGACAAGTATAATAAATTTTCAAAATTATTATATATATTATTTTTGATTATAACGTAACTAATATATATAATTAAAAAATGTTTTTTTTGAAATGTCAGATTAAGATTTCAATCATAAATGCTTATAGTTCTCTGTTAAAAAAACAATAATAACTAATTTTCAATTAACGTTTAAATTTTAACTTTTTTAAACAATGGTCAATGTAATATGTATAACTGGAATTATAGAAACAATTTTAAAATATAAAGATGTTATTCGTTGATTGTTAAATCATAATAAACATATACAATATATTAAAGAAAATGTTCAAAATAAACACTTTCATTTTTAATTACAGAAAAACGTCTACAATATAAAACAATAAAACACAAAAAGAAGAAGTTAAGTGAATAGTTCTGCTTGACTCGCGATTCATAACAAGTATTTTTGCTCATTATAATCAATCTGATAAAAAAAATGAGACTGAAGTTACTTATAAACATTATAACTGAACATCTAATTAAAGCTAATTAATTAAATTGTACTTCATATCTAGCAAAATATTACTAAAAAATAAATTTATTAGACAACGACATAACCTACTGAATCTAACTAAAGCTACATACAACTTAATTAATCTAACTATACCTAAAACTATCTCAAACTAACCCCAACTATCTAAAATTAATTAAAACTATCGAAACTAACAAACTAACAAACGAACTCGCAAATAAATTGGCTAAAATTAAAGGAATATCCAACTTAACATTAACAACCAACACTTATCATAACCAATACACTATCATAGCCAACCAATTATAACAAATAATCAGTTATAACAACTAATCATTTACAACAATTAACCAATTGCCATAACTAACCAATTATCTTAACTAACCAATTACCATAACCAACCAATTCAATTACCACAACTAACCAATTACCATAACTAACCAATTCAATTACCACAACTAACCAATTACAATAACTAACTAATTATAATAACTAATCATTTAAAATAGCAAACCAATTATAACAACGAAAGAATTATAGCAATTAGCCAATCGTAACAACCAATTATTTATAACAAACAACCATTTACAATAACTAACCTATTGTAGCAACTGACTAATTATAACAACTAACAAATTATAAAATTATAACAATTAAATGATTATAACAACTAATTAACTATAACAACTAACCAAATATAACAACTAACTAATTATAACAACTAACTAATTATAGCAACTAACTAAATATAACAACTAATTAGTTATAACAACAAACTAATTATAACAATATAATTATAACAACTAACTAGCTATAACATCTTAATAGTTATAACAATTAACTAATTGTAATACCTACTTACTTATAACAACTAACCAACTATAGCAAACAACTAACTAATTATAACAACTAAATAATTATAGCAACTAACTAATTATAATAACTAACTAGTTATAACAACTAAATAATTACAACAACTAAATAGTTATAACAAAAAAACTAAATAATTATAACAAAAAACTGAATAATTATAACAACTAACTAATTATAACAACTAAATAAATACAATAACTTAATAATTATAACAACTAAATAATTATAAGAACTAACCAATCATATCAACTAACGAATTATAACAACTAACCAATCATATAAATTAACCAATCATAACAACTAACTAATTATAACAACAAACCTATCATAACAAATAACTAATTATAACAACTAACCAATCATATCAACTAAATAATTATAACAACTGACTAATTATAACAACTAAATAATTATAAGAACTAACCAATCATATCAATTAATCAATCATAACAACTAACTAATTATAACAATTAACCAATCATAACAAATAACTAATTATAACAACTAACCAATCATATCAACTAAATAATTATAACAACTAACCAATCATATCAACTAACTAATTATAACAACTAAATAATTATATCAACTAACTAGTTATAACCACTAACTAATTATAACAACTAACCAATCATATCAATTAACTAATTATAACAAATAACTAATTATAACAACTAACCAATCATATCAACTAAATAATTATAACAACTAACCAATCATATCAACT
>JARUHE010144531.1:0-14271 GCA_031471125.1 Archaeomysis grebnitzkii | reverse complement strand
TCAGTCACATGCTATGATTCGAATTGGGTTATTTGATACACTAAGAAGTTAGTGTGGCTGAGGAACTCATAGAGTGTTCACCTATCTCTCAGTATATAAGTTTAAATAAAGTTGGTTGCTAACCTGCTATATTAATATCCAACAGCCATCTCTGCAGTTAATTCTAAATATCGTTTGCTGAACGGGTGGAAATATTTATTTAATTTTTTCAGAAAGTGTCCCGTCACGCCTTCTTATTTCATCTATCTTGTCCATTTCTGTATATATATATTTATTATTAATCTCTAAGTTGATTTTGTGTTAAGTAATATTAACATTAAGTTCTATATATATATATATATATACATACTTTTAAGTATGATAATCATATTTAATTTGTGGTAACCATGCTATTTATCCTTAATATTATTCTTTACTATTATTAAGCATGATTCTATTCCTTATTATTTATCATGCTATAAATATCACAATTATTAAATATGTATGTCTCATTGGAGACGAGGAAATCGTGTTACATTAAATCTAAGTTAACGTAAATCGACACACAAGGTAATTTATTCTATTATTGAAATAATTCATCAAAAGAGGAAACAGCATTCCCTCGTCCGCCTTCCCCAATGGTATTAACCGTGTTGTGTCGCCACGATCACATCCATCATTATCGTGCAAGACTAACAGTCTATACATAGACTTTGTAAATATAATCATAATTATTCTAATTAAGTATTTATTAAGCATAATTTAATGTTTCCCAATAGTATTTAAATGAAACATTATTCAAGTCCATGAGTACCTCAAACGGTCTAGCTCCAGAACTTTAGTAACTCTAACATGTGACCAAAAAGCTACAGTTACATCAGTCAATGACTATTAACTGGAACCAATTTCTTAACTCGCCTAAAGGCACGAAACCTTTTGTTTGAACATTGGCAAACATCAACAACTCCACCTTTCCAAACAAAGGATAATAGAAGAAACTACCACACCAGGATGTAGCTTCAAAACAGAGCCATAAAAAAACATTAAGCTGAGTCAGATCTCCCATTGTTCCTAATGGACAAAATTACAAATCATTAACATACTAATTGGCAACTTCTCTCTATTTGCAACCAAGCAAAAGAGTTTATATACAACGACCTTATGTCTAAATGTAAAAATATATATTAAGAATTTACAAAGATTAATTAAGGATGATATTTGCCAGTCCATTCAATTCCAATTAACATAAACTCACAATAGAGGTCACGCCAGCTTACGGCATCGGGCAACGAGCCTTTTTATCTTTTCTTGTTTTAAACACATATAGTTTGCCGAAGTTTCCTTAATTAATCTAATTATGTATAAACTTAGCAGGGCAAAATAGTTCATAATTGTTAAAATGTTCTTATCTCTAATTAATAAACTTTTGGGCAAGGTATAAGTAGGAAATACAACGGACCCTCTGGGTCGTAATCCGGCAGATTTGATACAGCTTGTAATCTTAAAGCTCAATTTTCAATCTCGTTTGCACACACATCCATATCTACTTTCACTTAAATAAATTAAAGGAAATAATTCCAATAAAATTTCATAACTTGCATTAACGTAACTATTAATTAGAATCATTGCTCAGGCAAATATTAGCCCCTCTGAACCTTATCAAAATTTATTAAACACATTAAATTTCAATCATTTATTCAACAAGAGTTATATTGCCCTGACCCATAAAAATTGTGATATAAATAAACTATTTTGAAGAATCTGGTGGGCCTTTAAAACATCTATAATAACTGTGACAGTCCTACATTAATTATTCATGTTATTAATAACAATAAATCAAAGTACGGTCGACTCTCCGGGATCTAAACAAACATTTCACCCTTCCCTTTTTTGTTGTCCATACACTTAATTTAATTCTTGTTATCTGATTCTCTATAAATCTAACTAGTTCAGCCAAAATCCGCTGAACAAAGTTATTATTACACGTTTTCATCTAGGCTTTGATATTATTTTTTCAACTGTTATACTTTTACACTTATTCCAACATTTTTCTTCATATCCCTTCCATGCATCACATAATAGAACTCAGACGAAATATCTTTTGATGATACTTCGTCGAACTTTTGGAATTTCGTTGCTTAAATATTATATTTGAGGTCAACATAAAAGAACAGGGTAAGTAGTGAAATTTCAAAGTAATATTTACTGTTTCAAAAATTAGAAATATGCAATAAACTCCATATTAAAAAAAGAGACAATTATTAAACATTTTTATAAACACTTTACAAACTTAAGCAAATGTATATTTACATTTGGTGTATTC
Source organism: Archaeomysis grebnitzkii (assembly GCA_031471125.1). Lineage (NCBI taxonomy): Eukaryota > Metazoa > Arthropoda > Malacostraca > Mysida > Mysidae > Archaeomysis > Archaeomysis grebnitzkii. The sequence goes on along the minus strand of JARUHE010144531.1, from coordinate 11,969 downwards.
AATTTTAGTCAAAACGAAATTTTGCAATGAAATTATATTTTACACATACTTTAAAACAATGTGCCAAATAAGATCAATCATTTCAAGAACTCAGTCTCACTGAATTAATTTTTCAGAATAGAAACTTAAAGGGTTTAATTTTGGAAAAACATATTCAAGGTAGCTTATTTTTCTTCAGTTGAGTATATATATTTACTTATAAATAATATTTCATGAAAATATACTGCCTAATTAGTGTGTTAAACAATTAATAATGTATTGAACACTTATTTAACATTAAATTATTAAATTTATTTCATTCAACCGTTTTGATAAAGGACTCAGTTTATCAAAATTTCTTGGACTCTTTGAAATTAAAAATATTCACTTGGCACATTGTTTTAAAAGAAAGTGAAACTTTGCTGTAATCCAAGTTTTTTTTATTTGGTTTCTTAATTATCAATAGTTTTTTTTTATGTAAATAATGCTATTAAGCATCTTGTAATAACAAAACAAATATTATATTATATTTTTTTTTTTATTATAGAATATTATACAGCACCCATCCAAGTACTAACCAGACCCAACGTTGCTTAACTTCGCTGATCATACGGGAAGCGGTGTTTCAACGCGGCCAAGGCCGTTGACATATATATTATATTTGATAAATTTTAAATAATTTAATTATTTACATTCTTAAAGTTACGCCTAAATCTTTTTCAACTAATTTTGCTATCGTAAAATGAACTTCGCTGACTTCTTCTTTCGATAATTGCTTTTCTGGATGTCTATAAATTAATCTGAAACAAAATGATTTTCTCTTCGTTTTTGGATGTGTGAATTCATCAATCAAACTCACCTGCAAAAATGAAAAATCAAAATCATATATTTTGCTCATGTAATGTAATAATAATTAATAACAACCAGTGGCTTTTATACAGTGCCCGACTATAAACAAATAAAATCAATAAATTAAAAAATAAACAAATCAGCATTCTATAATTTCAGAACATAAATAAATGTTATATAAGAAATCAAATACAAGATTCTCTGTAATCAACCTATATGAACAGAAAAGATTATGTGGTATTCCCACTGGTAAAACAATAACTACCAGAAAAAAAAGAGCTCAAATAAATGCTAGATGTTGATGCACTCAAATTTTTAATAAAACATTATCTTTCTATTTTATTCTTCAGCAAGGTTAAAAACTTACATTTTCTATCAATCCTTTTCCAATATTATGAACTATGTCATAAAAATCCGTGGGTGTGAAACTTCCATTCTCTGGCAGCCAAAAACTCAAATCAAACCATAAAGGATTCATGCTCAAGCTGTTATTCTGTAATACAAAAGTATTTAATGACATTTCTAAGCCGAACCAGTTTCGTATTTTACTAAGATAAGAAATATTAATCAAATTTCTAAGAAATGAAAAAGAACTTAAGGGAAGGCAAATATCAAACACTGTTCTTGAGAATACTAATAAGTTTCACAACCATTAAAGTTGATTGGATTTATTTTTTTTATTTTTAAAGTTTCAAAAGTGCATTGAAACCTAACTTACTTGACATGAGCTGCATAGATAATTCACCAATTTATTGTAAACAAGCAATTATATGAAATAAGAAACAAATTAAAATTGTGACAATTATATATGAAATTTTTTGCTGAACATTACTTTTGTATAAAAAAAGTGGATTTCTGTAAAATTAGTCTGATTATAGGGGGTTGCAAAAATAAAGTGTTTAAATATAGTATGTTAAACTAAATAGCTCCAATAATCTTTAGCTACAAAACATAGCTACTCGAGGTGATTACATTTCAACAGCAACAAGATAGCAAAAATGAAAGAAATATGCAAAAAGAATATTAAATTTACGTAAAAATCACTGAGAACGTATTACAAAGCTTTAGTATTCTTTAATGTATTCAAAACAAGCAATTTTATAAAATTAAAAACGAAAAAACTATGGATTTTTTCTACAAAATTTAACATTATGAATGTAGCTGCAGAGAGAAATGTAAAACGTATGTAGCTCTACAAAAATTTAATTTTTATAGAAGATGATCATGATGTATTAAAATTTACACTACAGGAGGAATAATAGTTTTGTTTTATATCTCAAATTACATTTGCCTTCCTATCATTTTTATATCAGTACAATTTCATCAAGGCTTAACTCTTAAGACATTAAATAAACAAATCAAATTTTCTTACTTTAAAAACAACATCTTTTTGAGGATCATCAAACTTGAACTGCATTTCAAAACTAACATCTTTAGACCAAAATAGCCTGATGTCAGGAATTTTGTATAAAGCCATTGCCAATCTCTCCAAACCTAAGCCAAAGGCCCAGCCAACTTTATCAGATGCTCCTGCTAAAATTTGTTCCCAGATTAAACAATAATTAATTGTCAAAAACCAAAACATAAGGGAAGTGGTTTTAATTTTTTAAGGATTGATGTTTTTATGGACTAAGTTCTAACACTTAATATTTATCATAAAATGTAACAAACAATCCGTGACATGAAGGTCATTGCTTACATTATGGCAGCAACTAGTGAAAATTTAGACTTTAATAAAATCATTGAAGCAAAAGAAAATGTTCTTTTTATCTATGTAAAAACAGGTCATATGGACTCCTCCTTCTATACCTTATTCCAGGAACTGGTCTCTCCATCATTATGGTAGTCTTCAGTTTGTCAAATCCTCCAAACATGCTCTGGTGGTCTTCTCATTGCATGATCAAACTATTTCAATGTTTCCCCTATTATCACATTGGTAATAGTTTCTTCAATTACTAATTCTCTTATAATATTGACATTGTGATATTTGTTTCTTCCTTCTGAAACTTCCAGTATACCTCTCAAACATCTTTGGTTATCTCATATTTTACTTACTTACTGGTTCTTCCTATTGTTGTTGTTGATATGTTGATGAATGCTGATTTTTTGGGATGGTTGAGGTAGAAGATGTTAAAAATGTGAGAGTAGTTCTTAGCTGGAGTTTTTTTCTGCCTGGGTTTTGAATGTGCATTGTTTAGGAAGTGAGATGTGTGATTGTGGCAAGAAATTGTGTCCCTTTCATGTCGAAGTGAGCTTTATTGTGACTTTGTTTCTGACTGTAGATGTGACGTAGGATATTTTTTTATTCGGTTTTCAGTGGCAACAGCAAGAGTTATGTTTTGGATTATTTAGAGTTTCTTAAGGTTCGTATATGAGAGTGTAGTAGCTCAGCTGTGACTGGCATAGTGTATTTTTGTTTGAACAAAATGTTTGTATATTTAGTGTTAATCTTTCTTTGTTATGTATGAATGTTGTGCTTGCCAAAGTTTTTGTTTTAACAAGTTTACATGTTTTCTTTGTGTTATGTGTGTGTGTCATGTTTCAGGGCAAGAACTTGTTTCCTGATGAAGGGGTTGATTGAAAAGAGTGATATGTGGGTGAAATCTATCCTACATACACAGCTATTGGTTGATTCAAGTATTGGAACAACTTTACTTTCAACTTCCTTGAAAATACACTTCTCAGTCTTCAAAATATCTAGGATGCTAATGCTACTCTTTTTTACATCTGTCATGGTTATTGCTCATAATTAATTTTAAAAAAACTAACCATTGTGTAGAATTTCTTGTTCAATAATACCACAGCCTAGTACTTCCATCCATTCACCATCAAGTAGAACTTCCAACTCCCATGATGGGTGAGTAAATGGAAAATATTCATCAACCCATCTTGTCTGAGTATCTGAGAATATTAAAAAGTGTATTTTACCATGGTAAGCACAAAAAATCACATAAATAAAATAAATTTTGAGTAAAAACTTGAAAGATAACATTTATACAATTTTAAAAATAAAATAGAAAATGATTAGGTCTACTATTCATAAGACATGAAACAATAATGCATTTTTATAAAAGAACTAAAGAAAAATTGTTTTACCTTTACCAAACAAACTTAAAGCCAATCCCTCTAGGCATGATTTTAAATCATTGGTAAGAATGTCGATTGCTAAGCCTGTATGGTACTCTTGATGTTTTTCTGTTCTTTCTCCATTTTGAAACAATTCGAATTTGTCGCTGTTTTCTAGATGCTTAAATATGTCCTTATGAGAGCAAAGTCGCACTCCTTCAGCTTGATGAAATACAGGATAATGTGATTTATCGATGACATCTCTTCTATACACATCACCCATAACAATGAAATTGTCAAGACCCATTTTGATCAACTCAAATTGATGAGCACTCGTGTGTGTTCTTAGTAAAGAATTTGAATTTAGGTAATAAGTGTCAGATTTGCTTCTTGATATATGATCACTCGGAATCAGCAGGGAGTCAAAGCATTGGTTGGGAGTGACGATCGGAGATATTTGATCATGTATCGAGAACAGCGGATTTCCACGCGGGTACAAATACCTGTTGTACATGTAACTGATAATCCTCTGACGAAGGTGAGATAGAGGATGATGTTTCTTCAAATGTAAATTACAACCAATGTATTCAAGGATTTTAGGAGTTACATTTGTCATGTGGTCAATAGGATAAAGTTTTCCATTTAAGTTTATCTGGAAATAAACATTAAAATTTTCAAAGTTTATTTTAGAGTATGCAACATAAATTATTTGCCATATAATAATCCAAAAAACGAGTGTTAATATTTAAACAAAGTTTCTTATTTTTCACAAAAAAATCAATACAGATGTCATGTCAGTCAACATTTCATAGTTTTATATCATCTTAAATTTTGCTTTTATTTTTTATTCTTTTATATTTAAAGCAGGTCACAAACAGTGGTATATATAACATAGAAAGATGAAATAGTACACAAATAAAAATAAAAGAGAAATGCCAAAAATATTATGTAAGCAAAATTATAAAAACTTAGCTGAATGTTCAGTCTATTTTTCAAATATACTCGGCTTACCTTTCCATCTTCAAGACAATCTTGTATTGTTTTTGAAAACTGGCTGTGACTGACTGAAAAGTTTCGTAATATTCTTTGGTGATATAATTCATTTTGTTTAAAGATATTTTCATATAATTTATTCTTAAGAAAGGATCGAAGTGGTGATCTCAATTTGAAGATCATTATTGCATAGGAATGAAAAACCTGAAATGAAATATACAAAAAATGTAAATTATCTTAAAATATAGACTTTTCACTACTGTAGTCTTATAATTCTAGAAATATACTTAATCAGTAACATAGCCTAACTAAAAGTATGAAATTTTCAATAATTAATTTTTATAATTGTTTTGCTGATAATCTGAGTGAACATGATTCAACATGTTCAAACAGTTCCCTTATTCAATATTTGTTAAACTTTATTCTTTTGCTGTTTTTGATAGTTAACAAATATTAACTAGTAATGGCAGTTCCGGGAGGCCCTGTATATATCTGACGGTGCTATGATGTTCAATGATCGTGTAATTGTACCGCCTTCGATTCGCTGCACTGTTCTAGATAACCTGCACGCCGCCCATGGAAATTTTTGCCTGCCCAATCTTCTTCTGGTCGGCCATCACGGCAGATATCCATGCTATTCGAGCAGCATGTACCAACTGTAACAGGAACGCTCCGTCACAATGTTCATTACAGGCTACCATATCGTCACCATCTTCTACTCCTTTTGAGTCCATCTATGCTGATATCTTTGATTTTGGGGGAAAACACAACTTGTCATTGGCGACAGGTTGTCAAGATGGACAAAAGTCTTCGCCTGCCCTTCAGGATCCTACTTTGCCGATGCAGAGGGCCTGATCGGATGCCTTCAGAAATTGTATGTGACCTTTGGAGTGCCAGAGATATTGTCAAGTGATGGCGACCCAGAATTCACCGCCTGCTTAACTCACGACTTCCTGCGTCGGTGAGGCATTAACTACCGTACATCGTCAGCATACAACCTAAGATCCAACAGCAGGGCAGAGGTGACAGTTCAAACTACAAAGCGTCTCCTCTGGTTAAACATCAGACCAACCAGCTCACTTGACAATGACAAGTTTCTTTGTGCGCTCTTACAGCAACAAAACACACCAGATCCTGACAGCGACATCTCCCCAGCCCAGATTATTTTTGGAAAACCACTACGGGACTCTCTAGTGAATCGTTTGGTAATAACCCCCCACCCATTTCAATTAAATTTAAAATTGGCAATATTTGTTGTTTGTTTTTCAGCTTAAAAATTTTTATGTAGAGCCTGAAGGGTAATGGTAACATGTTTTTGTTAAAAAAAATTTAAATTCCATCTAGATGTCTGCTTTCTAGAACCATTTCTGTAAAGTAATTCAAACGAAAAAATAATGTTTTACTTACCTGAACTAAAATGAAAATTGGGAAGGTTTAGAATTGTTCAATCTGCTTCAAAAAATTTGCTCACATTCTCAACAATGATGGTAAGATGATGCTGTTGAAAAAATTGTTGAAATCAATCTGGGAGTTCATTTTTAAAGCCTCTACACTTTCAAAACAATTATTTTCTTAGCGGACTCCAACTTCCAAATATGGTTTGCCACTTGCCAGAATAAAGTTCTCTAAGAATGTGAAAAATCTGTCAAGATTCTGCGAAATACTTAATGATTTTTATTTGTTTTTCATTGTTCAATCCTTTTAGAATGTAATTGTACCATTAAAATATATATGTAGTACTGCATAGCATAATCTATTAACATTTTTAAATATGCAGTTTCAAATGCTAATACTCGCTATAATAGGGTGGCTTAGGAACTCATTTTCGATGAAGTATTTACTGACATAAGCCTATCTAATTAATGTTTTTGTCAACAATTGTAAGTTTAAATGATTTGTCTTGCTGAACTCTGAATTATAGAGGTTTGTTTTCAAAATAATGCTGAAGCTTGTCTAGCGTTAATGTACCACTATAGTTCTAGAGTGTAGAAACACTAAGATCTTATTTTTATTATTATTGGTAATTGTTTATTAATTCAAAAACATAAACAATGGGTTTGATGCCTATCAGCTGCTAGCAATAGCTACTCTAGCATGATGGAATGCAACCATTAATTATGTATGCTACCAACATAAATATACGAAGCAACAACACGGAGCACAGTCGATGCTGTGCTAACTGCTGGTCGGTAAGCCATAATCCAGATTTCAGCTTTCCATGCAGCATTAACCTGGATTATGTCTTACCATGCAGCAGTTATTAGCTTTATGTGCAGCATTCTGCTTTTCTCAAAATATGCCAAGTCTCACTGATTTCTCAACTTTCAATACTAACTTGAATGTGTTTTAAAGCATGTACTATTCTTCATCTAAGAATAAACATTTTAAATTGTTTTTTTTTTGATTTGGTGAAACATAATTATCATATTGAATATAATTATATCATTTCTATTTTTATATATCGTAGGATATTAATTTTAGTTAGATAGTTAATTGCAATTCGGTTCTCATGATATAAATTAAAATAGGTAAACATGGATATTAACCATCTTAGTTTGAATATATTTATTCATGTAGGTAAGTTATCTAGCAGAAGATATTTTGCTGTGTCAAAAAGCATGTGTGTGATTCTTTATTTATGAATTTATGATACATACAGTTTCTACCTTGGCTGATGTACAAGGTTTCATACAGAAAAAAAACTCTGACATTTTTAGTTTGTTCTTAGATTTCATTCCATAAATTGTAATTCCCATAATACTTTATTGTTTTTTGTTTTTTCATAAAACAAATTTTTCAACTGTTATTTAATATTTTTGCAAATTAATTTTCGTAACAAATTCCTATTAACTATTATTTACTTGCGGGAGGGTCAACTTATCAGTGGAAAAGATAAATAAGAAGTGTGTCATTGTTGGGAGTCCTTACAGCCAGGCAAGCTATGGCCTCACTGTAGAGAGAGTTAGTGAATTTTGGTCGGTCTATCCAAAAATTTGTGCATGACATGAATTTACACAAGTCTATTCCAATTTTCCTGGTTTATTTTGATGCTGCCCAACATGCCCCCACTAAGTCATGATTCTCTGAGGCATTATTGAGGATAGGCAGCATCTGAAATTCCAGAAAATTGAGTGGCTTCTGTCGTCGCTGTTGGTGCCCCTTCCATCTGCATTGGAACTTCGTCAGGTGGGAATTGGTAAGTGGATCACCACGTGACTCTTTCTAAGGTGCAGATTCTGATGAAGAGTAAGTGGATGGGCTGGTGAACAACTCTGCTTTGGCGAAATAGTCATCATGTTTGTGCCTGTGCTTGCGACTGACACGCTGTGGGATTGCCCGACCTTGTTCGGGCGCCAGACAAGCTGTGGCCTCACTGTAGAGAGATTGTGAATTTTGGTCAGTCTGGTCAAAATTATATGCATGACTTATGAATTCACACAAGTTCATTCTAGTTTTATATTTTTTTTATTTTGCCCAACAGTCTTGTTACTTCTTGTATGATAAAATGGACAATAATTACTGCTTACTGTGAATCCAACCACACAGTAGTTAGAACAGCATCGACTGCGCTTAATATCATTCAAATTCATCTAGATTGAACAGAAAACTTTTAGTTTTATGTGGTTGAGATCAAAAGGGATAATAAAACACAGGCTTTATCAAACAAATCTAATGTCTATTTGCACTATTTCGTTAGGTCACTTGATTGACATTCGCTTTGCCAATTTTTCCTTCGGTGATGTTTTTATTCACCATTTAAGATAACCTTGTACAGGTTACCTAACGAATAGTATATAAAATTTAAAAAATATTAACTTCCAGTGTTTAGTAAATGACTGTATTGTTAACCAATTTGCCATGAATAAAAAAAACAACACAGGATAAATTTGTATAGATATCATCATTACATTGGATTCAATTCTAGTGCAGTTACCAATTACCTGAATTAACCTGATGGACGAACAAATCTCAAAGATGTGCTGGTATGGCCTGACATCCAACTGCAACTTCTTTCCACAACTCTGGTTAAATTGAACTCTTGGTCCAGTACAGCACTCATGAGACTACCTGGAATATAAATGATGCTTCGGAACATTTGAGAATACCACGTCCACATCCTCAACATTGTTCTGAAAACCCAATGAAGTAGAAGTACATGTAAACAAAAACTACTTAGTGAATGTATTCTATTGGTGACTAAGGAAATTATTGGGCAATTTAAAAAATTATAACCTAAGATTCAATTTGGAGTATTGGAGTTCAGTATGAAAAAATTGGGTTGTTGGAGTCCAACAAAAAAATCCACATTCTGGCACTCTGAGCAGGGTGCCATAAGCTCAATTTTTGGGGAATTGGAGTTCATCAAGAAGCATAATATCTTGAAGGTTGGAGTTCAAGAGACATTTAGCTTTAGCATCCTACCAAAGACAAGAGGTTTAAATTGGGATAATCAAGAGTAATTCAAATGGAAAACACTATAGTTATGTTTTACATTGGTCAAAGTATGAAATAAAACCTAAATATATCTATAATGTTTTACTTGTACAAAGAACCCATATATATAATCCATCTGAACAAATGGGTGTGCAACTGGAAACTCCACTCAGGCCTCAGGGTGTCTTCTAAATTTTGGCTTTATGAGTGTGGGACACTTCTGCAATTTTTCAGTTTTATTGCAGAAATGGGCAAGTTCATGACAATTTTTGGAAAAAAAAGTGCAAAAATAAAAAACACTCATTTTTGACACCTTGATTCCACTAGTAATCTGTAGTAGAAAATACTAGTGAAGTTGCCAGTGAGTTGTAAACATTACAATTTCTTTGTCACTGATTATTATTGATAAGAAGACTGCAAATTTAAACCAAATTGAAAAAAAACTTTAACAAGCACTTATTTTAATTTAAGTTTAGTTAAATAGGGCCTAATTATTTGAATTGCTTGTGTGTGCAGTCTGCTGTCTGGGCTATATTTTGATAAGATGGGATGCGATTTCACAAAAATTTACCATACGAACTATAGGAATGTGAAATAAGACAAGCGCATGTTGCTATTAAACAAAAAAATACCCCACGCTTTTAAAAGTTGCTAGATTTTGCAAAGTGCAAAGTTTAAACTTTAAACCAAATTTATTCAATAGTATATATGTTTATGTTTAGAGTGTTTTTACCCCCCCGAAAACCATTTGAGGAGCAAAGTCAGGTTAGGTGAGGTTAGGTGAGGTCACGATAATGCCTAACATATTTAAGGAATGTAGCCTAGTTACATTTTTACCCAGTCGATGCATGGCGTTCATAGGAGGAGGCTGTACGCCTCCATCTCACTTTTTTTTGGTTTTTCAAAATAATTTATTTCCACTTTATTTGCTTTTTTATTAATTAATAGGCTGCTCCAATGCGTCTGAGTATTTATTTTCTCATTTACATAAATTGTGCGTGACATAACACTTCGCTCCCGCTCTGTCACTATTTTGCCAAAATAACTTTCAGAATGCAGTCATGTTGCTATTCTATTGAATGAAACCTCTGATGTACGTTTTTTTCCTCTCAACTTTCTACTGGTGTAAATTATATTGACAAAAATGGAAACATTTGTGAAAAATTTCCGGGTTTACCGATGTTAGTAAAGGAAGAAGTGCTTGTAAAATCTTTGGATGTGCTAAGCTGCACAGAGAAGCTGGTCGCTCAATCATATGACGGCACAGCTGTTATGACAGGCAAGTTTAACTAATGAAATAGTGCCACAAGCTGCATGTGTACATTGTTATGCCCATAAGCTTAATCTTGTAATGGGTCAAGCTGTTTCACACATTCATCAGTGTAATATACATTGTTCTCACTGCTTAGCAGTTTGTCATCATTTTTGTAAAAGTTCTATCAAAAAAAACTCAGTGCTTGATGAAATTGTTGGCAAAAATAACCACAAGCCGCCACATTTTTACCTTCATATATAATCCAATTATTTCTGACAAAATGTCAGGTATTACATTACATTTATTTATATTTACAAAAACAAAAATATAAACATGAAAAAAACACATTTGACAACTTATATTTTGTGACAGAATAATTTGTTGTCATTTATAATATTATGAACTTTCTTCTTCTTGTTCACGAAGCGCAAGCATCTCGAAAAGTGGTCTTCGGGTGCATTTGGCCTACAATGGTGTAATCCAAGATTACATGTGAGTACCTGGTCTTTTTTCTGTTGAATTAACAAACAAATTCATTTAAAGATAAATGTATGTATGTAATTATATGTTTATCGTGATTAGAGAAAGCATGTATATACGAACATATAAAAATTGGTACTACTACAAACATTTTTTTGAGAGCATACAATGCCTGTAGTCCAGAATTTCTTGGCGAAGAAGTTGAGCACATCTGGAGAGTTTTTAAAAGAATTGGGTATAAAAATATAACCATAAAGCGGGCAAATAAAAAACAAGATTCAAATATCTTAGAGTAAATATATTCAAAAAACAAATAAAACAAATAATTTGAAACTTCCTAATAGACTGTTGGAAAACATACAATTAGTCAACAAAAGTGGAAATAATATAAAACAAATGTTGAATAAAAATAAGCTAGAAAAAAATGGTTCAAATGCTGGAGTATACAAACTTGAATGTTCATTTGGAGTATGATATGTTGGAGAAACTAACAATTTTGTTAGAAGAATGAACCAACATAGATATAATATTAGAAGATTCAATGATGATAGTCCAATCGTAAACATATGACAGAGAATGAAAATTATGTAGTTAATATTAAAGATAGCCAACTAATTATAAAAGAGAATGACACATTTAAACAAAAACTTATTGAATCAATATGTATCCAACAGTTCAATAACTCTAAACAGAACCAATGTTCTTACAATCTAGACAGCTTTTCGAGAAAACTTGTAACGACGCACATATCGAAGATCAAAAAGATGATCCAACAATATTTAATAACCCAGATATAACATGATTGTGTGACTTTGTATGCTTGACTTCAAATAAATTTTTGTGGTTTTCTATACATGACTACAGATTTAGTTTACCTTACTTGATTTTGTTAAAGATTGTTTAAAAAAAGCAG
>JARUHE010144420.1:0-14272 GCA_031471125.1 Archaeomysis grebnitzkii | reverse complement strand
CAACATTTTTAAGAGGAAACCAAACAACACGTAATAAATTCCAATGAGGTTGGCATCTCTCTTCCCACAGGTAAAATATCATCGTCCACTTATGAATATAAGATGGCGCACGTTACTAATCCCTTATGAACTTATGAACATTAATTAAATAATTATACTTATAAGACAGCTATTAATTTAATAATCAAATTTATAAAAAAAAACATAAATTTAATAATTAGGTTTATAAAAAACAGAAATTTATAAAATAAATGAATTTATAAAAAACATTAATTTAATAATACAATTAAAAACATTTAATTAATGATTAATTTTGTAATTAAATGTATATACAAAAAATTAATTTAATAATTAAATCTATAAAACCATTAATTGGTTAATTAAATTTATAGAAAACATTAATTTAACAATTGATCTTATAAAAAACATTAATTTGATAATTAAATTTATAGAAAACATTAATCTAACAATTAAATTTTTAATTAAATTAAACATAACTTAATTATTAAAATGTATACAAACATTAACCTAATAATTTAAAAAATAAAAGTTTAATAATTAATTTTATAAAAACATAAATTTAATAATTAAATTTAGAGAACCGATAATTAAATAATTACATTTATAAAATATTTAAACTTATTAATTAATTTAAAAATATTAATTTATGTAACCGTTAATTAAATAATTAAATTTATAAACAAACATAAACTTAACAATTCATTAAAAAATATATTAATTAAATAACAAATATATAAAAATATTAGTTAAATAATAAATATATAAAAATATTAGTTTCATATTTAACTTTATTGAGCCGTTAATTACATAATTAAATGTATACGCGCATTACTTAATTAACAAAATTGATACAAATAATAATAATTATAAATTAATTTCATGAAAGCATTAATTTAATAATCAAATCTATAGAACCGTTAATTAAATAATTAAATATATACGCACATTACTTAAATAATAACATTTATACAAACATTAATAATTATAATTTAATTTAAAAAAAAAACATTAATTTAATAATTAAATTTATAAAAAAAACATAAACATAATAATTAATTAAAAAAAACTATATTAATTAAATGATTCATTTCATAGAACCGTTAATTAAATAATTAAATTTATAAACCATTGAGTGTAACGTTCATAATATTAATTAAAAACATCTAAATTGCTATATATCCATTTGCAAGAGTAAATTGCAAATACGTGTACATACTTTAAGTAGCTTATTTTTCACTATTGCAATTACGTTTGTTTTGATGCTTCTTTACTTTATTTTTATTTGTATTTTTGTTTATTAAAAATGTTTTCTTGCGTATGATTTTGTGTAGATTAAATCTTGAAAACTTGAAATTCAGTTTATTAGATTTCAATTTTATTATAGATTATATAATATATCTTAAGTATTTTGAAGAAAAAAACACTAAATATAATTCTGTTTTTTGAAGTTTTAATCATATATAATACATTTGTAGTGAAAATCATTTTATAATCATATTTTATCAATCAGTTATTAATTATATTAAAAGTAACAATATTAATTATTAATTGTGTTTTTTGAATAGCCTAGTTTTTTACGTGGTATGGTTTTCAAAATACTTTTTAAAAACTGTTTAACAAAATAAATTTGTGAATATAATGTTGTCATTTCGAAATACATATACAATAACTTATCTTAATACAAACATAGATGAAATATAATGTCATTTGTAATTTTAATTAAAATCTTCATTACACTAGCATTACTTTATGTAGATCCTTCCCTAATTATAAATACAAATGCAGTTTATATTAATATAAACATTTGCATAATGTATTAGTAATATAAATATTAAAGTTAACTAGTTTTTTAAATTTTAAATACTTTTTTTTCATATAAGAAATAAACGAAAATAGTTTTATAAGGAAGAAATGAATTAAAAAAAGAAGTATAATCATAACAAAAAAAAACATTAAAAAAAGCTATAACCATATAAAGTTATAACCATATAAAGTGTAACCATATAAAGTGTAACCATGAAAAAGAAGTATAACCGTAATAAAACAGAATAAACAATTAATAAAAACCATAACCATAAGAAAAAATATGAAATGTATTAAAAAAATAAGAATAACCACAAAGCAGAAAAAAATTGAAATTAAAAAGAATAATAACCATAAGAAAAAAGAAGAAATAGATAAAAAAAAAGATGTTAACCATAATAAAAAAGAAATATAACCATAACAAAAAGAGGTATTGCCATACAAAAAGTATTACCACAAAAAAGTATTACCATAAACAAGTTTTACCATAAGAAAGAAGTATTACCATAAAAAATGTTGCCATAAAAAAGTATTACCATAAAAAAGTATTACCATAAAAAGAAGTATTACCATAAAAAAGAATAAATAAAATTAAAAAAAAGTCTAACCATAAGAAAATGAAAGATAACCATAAGAAAAAAGAAAAACTACCATATCAAAATAATTATTACCATGAAAAAAGAAGTATTACCATGAAAAAAGAAGTATTACTATAACAAAGAATAAATAAATAAAAACAGCCTAACCATTCTTCATTAAAGAGCCGCATTGCATATACGAATATATCCTTCCTGTGTATGAATGTAAATTATTTGGATGAACTTATTATATATGGCTTGTCTTCAGAATAAGGAAAGTTAGACAGAAATACATTATTATTATTACTGCTATTGTTATTATTATTAATAGTAATGTTATTATTATGTTGTGTATGTATGTTGTAAATAATTATTTTAACTATTCAAATAGTTTGTGCTTTATAAATTATTCTTTTTTTATAAATTAAATTAATATAGTGTATTTTGTATTTTGTTCTAAAACAATTATTTATTTATTCAATTAGATTTTGTTCTATAAAATATTATTTCCATCAAGTTAAATTAGTACATTATGTTTTATTTGTAAGTTCATAAGTAGCTATTCATACAAAAATAAACATTAATTTAGTTATTCAAACCATTTATGTTTTAGAAATTACGATTTTTTAAGTTAATTTGATACGTGTATTTTGTCGTAGATGTAATCTTTTTGATAAAACAAAATGTTAACTACAGTTGTTATAGTTTTTTTAAGTAAAGTTTATCCTAAGCTGTAACGTTATAGGCACCTAAATTTGGACTTCTTAACGAATTTATCTTTAATTCCAACATTTTTGTATTTCATTTATTATTTAGTTCAGTGTTTCTCAACCCCGTTTTCTGAGGGAACCACAGTATACAAACTGAATATTCTCGAGGATCACCAGGAGTAACTATTCTAAAATATTAGCTTATAGGCTAGCTGCCTATATACGTATAACGTTTTGGGAAGGAAATATAAAATAAACTTTTTATGAAATAAATATATAATTTTCAATAACTACACACGTGAGAAATACATTGTCAGAATAACATAAAAAATACATAATTAATATTTTAAATAAACAGTTCAAACTTGACATTTTTTTTTATAAATTAAATAATAATTTAGCAATGCTACTAGCTAATATTAGCTACTATTAGTGATATCGTTCATTTTATATAAAAATCTGTACATATACCACTTTATGAATATTAAATAAAGTTACTGAGCTATTAAAAATACTAAGTTTTAATCACTATCCTAACCACTAAGTGGTTCCTAGTGGTTCCGGGAACCACCTGTTGAGAAACACTGATTATGGTTGAACAAATATGCATCGCGGTACAATTAACTTAAGCCTCACCTATTTATTATAAATTACTATGAAATGTTCAATTAGATCTGTTTGGCTGACGTTTAGTGTAAACCTCAGAGAATCGTTCTCCTATATGCAGTTCCAGGTTGATGGGCGACTGTGCATTGTCAATCACTGTAAATGAGAACTATACACCACTCAAAGCTATATTGTGTCTAAGCAATAATATATTCGGGTTCTTTATAGCAGGTCTAATCGAACTTAACTGTTATCTGCACCGTTTCACCTGTCATCCTTAATCTTACTACCCATGGCAAGTGATATGAACCTTAATTATATGTAGCTGACATATGGCGCTTCCACCATCTCCGGGTAAGCTAGTATATGAGATGTTAAGGGAAGACAGTCACGCTACACTATAGTGATACAATCTGATACGATTTTGATTGAATCACAAGAAAGTTAATTGGATCAAAAAAAAAGTGTGCACTGTTAACAAAGTTAGGTTAGTCAATTTGATTATGACTATCTTAGACATACAAATTAGCCAAGAGTTTTCGGTGTACAGTGCTAACCACATCAATCTGGAAATGCTCATAGGAGAATTACTTTCTAGGAATTGGACTAAACCTGAGCCAAATACATACAATGAAACATTTTGTTGTAATTTATAGGAAAGTTGGGAAGTGTAAGATACTT
Organism: Archaeomysis grebnitzkii; assembly: GCA_031471125.1. Taxonomy (NCBI): domain Eukaryota; kingdom Metazoa; phylum Arthropoda; class Malacostraca; order Mysida; family Mysidae; genus Archaeomysis; species Archaeomysis grebnitzkii. Next base: position 9,873 of record JARUHE010144420.1, on the reverse strand, counting down.
ACTTGTATTACAATTAATGTTCAATAAACCAACACTAAATAAAATTAAAACATGCAAAAATTAAAATGAAATGCATTGAAAGTTCCAGATTGATGTTCCTATGTTTGTACATATTCATGAAATAATTTTTTCTATGCTTTAATCATACTTTTCAAACCGAATCTTTGATTACATTGTATGTGGTGCACTAGTTCTCGTTAATAGTATAATCATATAGACTGGTTTCTATCAAGAAAACTATTTAATTCTTCTTTGTTATTTACACACCGATGCCTAGGTACACTCTTACAGTACATGTTTGCCTGGAGAAATCAAAGCCTATTTCAAAAAGATACTCGTGTTTGTCAATTATAAAATTAAAACAACTGTTTATCTGTCTATCACAGTTCTATCAATCACGTGGAAATATTCTGAATTAATACATAAATTGACATTTCAAGTTATTATTTAATAGAAATGCAAACAAAACAATAACAATTTAATACAAAAATACAAATAAAGAAACATGAATTCTCTTTGTATCGTTATTTTTGCTGGGAGATATACATATTTTTTAAAAATAATATTCAAGCTCAATATTTTTATAATTTAATAAAATTATGTAGAAATGAAATTTTGTATCTTCATGTCAACTTTTCTACATACCAAAAGTTTAGTTAAATCCATAACGGAGATTCTAATCAAAAATGTATATAGGCCTAACTTATTTATAACTTTTTGAAACTTTTATCAAAATAGGAAATGTACCTGAATTTATTTCAAATAAAACTTATGGAAGTTTTATCTTATGTAAGTTTTATTTTCAAGAATTCTGTTTAGTGGTCAAAAATTCTCATGACAATAGTGAAAACTTTTAACTTTCTATACCAGTGTTAAGTCCAGTGGATAATTTTAAATAACTTTGTCCAGAGATAAGAAGAACGTTGAACGCTCCTTTATGTTGTGCTGACTGATAAGAACTGATAAGAAATCCTATTATTTTCTTTTATATCTGAAACCACACTGAAAATATTTAATAAATAAATATGGTTCAAGCACTGACAACTGTACTATAGTAATTATACAATTATATAATTATTAGTGCAATTCTGATTGATTATATACCTGTATGTGTGCATACTTTATTTAAAAAAAATGTTCAATTTATAAAAAAACGGTTTATTTTGAGTATTGTTTCATGAAAATAGCCTTCCAAATACGGAACTTTCTTTAAATTAAAAGGTTAAGAAAAACAAACAAACTCAGAAGCTCAAAGCGTAAATAGGGAGCTGAAAGCTGGCATATATTGTGACATTATTTTTATTTTGCTTGTCTTCTACTTATAACACACCTCCCCGCTTTACTCACCGTAATAACAAGTTCGTCAGTGATTAACTTGCTAACCTAGAAGTATCTGGCATTAATTATTCCCATTTGATGCCGGTCCAATAAAGAAAGTATAACCATGGTATCATCCGGAATACTTGCTATGCCAAAATTAATCATCCGCTGCAAAGACCCAAAGAATCACAACTACAACATAATTATTGAATTCCTTATTTTCAGATTTGGTTTTAAAACCAAATTAAATGTATATATATATTTAACATACTTGGGCATTAGGTTATTTTTAATACAACTACTATTCAATAGTATTGATGATCTCAAACTTGCTTTCTTTTTTAAGCATTTTTCAATTTTACTAACTAGGATTTTGATTTCAGGTGGTAATAAATAACATGCTATAATATTTTAGTTTATTTGCGACATGTCTCGATAATTCACTATTATCTTTCTCAAGCATTAGTTTGTTTAAAATTTAGATTTAAAATACATTTTATTTTTTAAGGTTTGTTAAAAGTTTTTGTTAAACGATTTTCAAGATTTATTAAAACGATGAATTTAAAATTTATTCGACGAAATGATCTTGATTTGTGATCGTGGAAGAAGAATTCCTTTGTGACAATGAAAGTTTTGAACAATTTCTTTACATTAATTTGTTTCTAGCGTTGGTGAGTGTTGGACGTTGTTTTCTCTGTTTGTAAACAACGTTAGTTGTCGTAAAAAGCAATCTGATTGTTTGTTAATACTTGGCTTATATTTTCGAATTGATAAAGCTTCGTAAATTGACATTTTATTTTCATTATTGATTTTGATTAGAGTTTTTACATTTTTTTCTAACTGTTCTCTTGTAATATTGGTTCTGTGATGCTGGTGGCTAAAGTGATCTTTCATCCCACCATTATCCTTATGTTCTGTTAGGCGACGACTTAAACTTTTTGTGGTATTTGTATTAAAAATAACCTAATGCCCAAGTATGTTAAATATATATTTATATATATATATATATTTATATATATATATATACACACATAAATATATATGTATATATATATATATTTATATATATATATATACACATATATATATATATATATATATAAATACATATATACTGTATAAACTGTTTAATTTTGTTTTAAGTATTCACTCCATAGATTTTTTAGTTCTTTCCTTCCTTGCTTTGAATTTTGAGATTAATCAATTTATAGAGGAAACTCTTATCAATAAAAAATAAAAAATATTTGAGGAAATGTCAGACATAAAAAAAATTATGAAACAAAACATATTCTGTATTAATAATTAGTTCTACATTTTGTTTTTGATATCAATTTTTCTGTAGGAAATTAAAATACTTTTTTATTAAACTGTGAAAGTGTCAACACACCAGGAAATGTTAATTATAAGATATAGAACAATATTATTACAGAAAATAAGTTCAGTGTTAACATATCTAATTTTTTTTAAGTGAGCATTGCTTTAAAAACGAAAGAAATACTTTCAAAACTTGTCAAAAAATTGCTACTATTTCATGGAAAAATCTACCACAACTACAGTAAGGCTTCCCATAAAGAAATTTGTTTTTAAAGCAGAGTTTAATGATTAAACAAAATATTTTAAGCCTTGAGAGGTAATTTCGACCCATCATTTTCTTGATCTAGATCAATTTTTCTCTATCTAGATCCACTTTTTAACGTTGATTGAAGTACAATAAAAGTTGATGTAGATCAAGAAAAAGCTGGGTCAAGAGCTCGTCTTAAAAATTAGTGTATCCTATTATGTATCTTAAATACAGTTTAAGCAGTGTAGAAAAATAATATTTAAAGTATTTCAGAAAAATTTCCCAAACCAGAAATTGTTGAGAAGAACAGATCATGTAGATTAAAAATAATTGTAGTCGATGCGTTAGTTCTGTTAAAAATAGTTTGTGCTTTTAAGCAAAACACAAACCCAATAATTTTTTAAAAATAATTATAATTAATAAGCATTCAAATTATTTTAGAATCATTACTAAAAAGAATAATCAAAAGATAGTCAAAAGATACTAAAAAAAAGTATTTGATATGGAATTACAGGGCGAGGAAATAAACTTCAGTAATGTCAAGTTAAGTTGTATTTCCTTATACTTAACCTAATACAATATTCAAACAGCATAATCAACATGAACACTCATAAGAACAAGGTGACTAAATATCAAGACAATTTTAAAAAATTGTAAAAAATATGTTTGTAATACATTAATTCATATGATAGAAGAGGACATCTAAATCCTATTTTCTTGATTAGGTTTAATTTATAGTAAGAATGATTTTTACAAAAACGAAAATAACGATTACAAGTTTCTTGGTCAGTTAATAAAAAATATTTATGTTTTTAAAATCTCTTGTAACTCAAGGTAATAAAAACTTTAAATTATATTCATCCATCTAACATACTCTAAGAAAATAAAAATCTCATTGATGCAATCCGGAACAAGCAGAAGATATTAAATCTCTTCTGCTGTATCAACCGAGTAATAAAGTTTTGAGGTAAAAAGCCAGACTAGCTCTTGGTGCATTTATTAAAATGATGCATAAATTTTAACAAACACAACCCCCCAAAATACACTCTCCCCCCACCCCCAAAAATATTGCACATACCATCACTGTTGATGGAGCGAATTTCATAGGATCCTTTTCTGAGAGATTTGATGGATCCTCGAGGGTGGAAGATGTCCATTCCACTCAAGTCGATTCGATCTGATTGGTGAGGGTCACTCGCATAGATGATGTATTCCGGTTTTCTGTCGAAGGTATAATAATTGAAAGGATAATTTTTTAACAGAGTTTGTTTCAGCTTTAGCTCACTTTGAATCATTTAAGATTTATTTGCATCACTGTATCAGATCATATACTGTATATTGATGCTAGACTCGTAGTTATAGAGTTTGGAAAACTATCAGATAACACATATACTCAAACAATACTTAACGTCGTCAATATTTGTAGGATATCTAAAAATTAAACAAATACCTTAGTTACTAAATAAAGAATAAATCTAATAAATTGAGATTTATTTTATCATTTCATCACATAAAAAGGTTTATTAAGATCATCTCTTTTTAATTGGAAAGATAACTTCTAGTTCATTCAACAAGTTTGGCAAATGGATAAAATATCAATAACATAAAAAAAGAGTGATGAGAGGTAAAAAGCGAATAAACAACAGAACGTAAGAGTGAAAGAGAGATGAAGCGTAAGTGAAGATAGAAGTAAGAGTGATAAAGAGATAGAGATGGAAAATGTATTTCAATTATATTATACAAAGATTATTCACAATTATCATGAATATGTAATTTAGGATGAGGATTGTACAGTGGATAAGATTCCGTTGACCACGTAGCTTGAAGAGCGAGCTCTGGTCACCCGAAGGCAACAATTAAACATATTTATTCACATATCTACCGACAAACTTATAAATTATTTTGTACCTTGTTTGTGTATTGACAGGAGTTACTTTGGAAGGCAAATGCATGACGTCGCCCGACTTTCTTCTGCAAACGAGCATCCCTTCCCAATCCTTTCCTCTTCTCATTTGCATATTCACGGCATCGGAAATGTCAATGTTTATCTGCACCAAAAAAATATTTAGTGAATATTTATCATCAACAAAAAAATATTTAGTGATGATTTATCTTCAACAAAAAAATATTTAGTGATGATTTATCTTCAACAAAAAAATATTTAGTGGTGATTTATCTTCAACAACAAATTATTTAGTGATGATTTATCTTCAACAAAAGAGAAAATTCTTTCTTGATCGTTGAGCTGTTTAAATTAGAATTTAAAGAACAGTTAAATAAATGAAGAAAGTTGTCAATTAAAATGCAGACAAGCAATGTCAAAACAAATTTGAACATTTTCAAGTAAAAATATTTAACAAAAAAATATATTGACACAAGAAGAAAAATTTGAAAATACCTTGAACAAAGAACGAAGCTTTTCAAAATGCATTGACAAATGAGTGGAAATTTTAAAAACAAAATCAACAAAACTTTCAAAATAAATTGACAAACGAACGAAAACTTTCAATATACATTGACAAATGAATGAAAATATTTAAAAACAAAATGAACGAAAACTTTTTAAAACACATAACTAAATGAAAAACAAAATGAACGAAACTTTCAAAATAAATTGGCAAGGAAACGAAAACTTTTCAAAATAAACTGACAAATGAACGAAACTTTTTAAAATGTATTGAATAAAGAACGAAACTTTTTAAAATGTATTGACAAAAGAACGAGACTTTTAAAATGCATTGACAAATGAACGAAACTTTTCTGAATAAATTTACAAATGAACAAAGCTTTTAAAAATACATTCACAAATGAACTAAAAGTTTAAAAACAAATTGACAAATGAACGAAACTATTCAAAACAAATTGGTAAATGAATGAAACTCTTCTCACTCTATTGGCATCCCTGCACTCGAGAGTTCTGTGATCGATCGCTTGGCGATGGTGTTGCTCCAAAAAGGTTTTCGAGTCGACAGAGGTTCGATGCTCCGAACCTTTGTTTTCAATCGCCTTCACTGCATCTTGTTTGTGAGAATCTGAACCGTGAACTTCCCAGATTGTCTTGCCAGCAATATAATCTGTAGTATAGCCCAGGTGGTTCTCACATGACCGATTTGCATACTGTAAGGAGAGTCCAATGTCATAAATCATTCACAAGTGACTATAAGTGATAAAAGCATCATTGACAGTGACTATAAATGTTAAATAAATCATTCATATCAGTGATAAAAAATCCTTCACATTGACTATTAGTGATACAAAACATTTATAGTGACGATATAAGTGATAGAAACATCATTGACAGTGACTAGAGTACTGCCCTAAAGTTCGAACAGCGCACAGATAACTTTAAAATAAAAGAAAACATTTAGTAAAATCTGTAGACTTTATAAAGGAACTCACATAGGTATTTTCAAGCTGAAACTAACTATATATACAGTGTTCCTTTAAGAAGTTTACAGGTCCTACTGAGGGTTTTATTTTAAGATAACCGTGTGCTCCTCGAATTTTGAGGCAGTCCCTAAAATGATTAAAATAAACATGAAATTTTATTTTGAATTAAACTTTGATTACATATACTGTAAGGCCAAATTAAAATTCTAAACATTATAATATAATGATAAATGTGGGTTCTTCTATAGCACTACACAATTGACAGAGAATTATCTCATCCATTTCTGCACTGTATTTCACAAAAACAAAAAAAATTAAAACACTTAAGACACAAAATATCCATAGACATATAGACTGCGCATCGACCATCCCATCAATGTTTTAACAACGTGCCCGATTTTTTTGTCGCATTCATTTTACAAACCATTTTATTTTCAACAATGGAGAATTGTATATTCCAAGAACATTACACATCATTACATTCCCGTCGATCTGTTCATAATTATTTTTTTGGAACGATAGCAAATGAATTTTTTTACATGTTTTCGTACTTTCAAAAGATTTTGAATTCCAAGACTTGAATAATGGCCGCAACCTATTTTATCGGTTTATTTATTGGTTAGTTTTCAATCCCATTTTGTTTCGAGGGTTATGATTGGCTGATCACAAGTTCACATAAATGTATAACCAACAATAGATTATATATTTCATACCAATCGAATTATATCTTGGCCATCGTTCTGAAAGATTAGGGAAGATATATAGGATTGAAACTGTTAAATTATTATATTAAATAACCTAAGAACTGTTTAAGTCTAATTATTTTTATAATAGACATACAAGGGAAAAGTCTAGTTTAGATCTGGTTATAACAGTACTGAAAATATTAAACATGAAACAATCCCTAAGAAGGAACCATAAAACTACTGTTCTGGAAAAACCTACGTAGAAATATTAATCGTTTCACGGTATATAACCTAACCTTACACGGTATATAACACGGTATATAACACGGTATATAACACGTGTATATAACACGGTATATAACACGTGTATATAACACGGTATATAACCTAACCTTACATAAATCACAAATAAAGGTTGTCATTGGAGAACTAGAAGTCTCCATAAATTGATGGTACTTTCTTGTCAACTGTTGCTAGAACTGATCAACTGATCTAAAGTAGGCTTTAGCTACTCATAAACAGTAAACTAATAAACACATTAAACTAGAACATGTTATAGGAAGATGGCCGGTAAAAAGCCTTCATGATTGGTTGGTTGCAAAAGCCTAATTGATTGGTTGGTTGCAAAAGCCTTCATGATTGGTTGGTTGCAAAAGCCTTCATGATTGGTTGGTTGCAAAAGCCTTCATGATTGGTTGGTTGCAAAAGCCTAATTGATTGGTTGGTTGCAAAAGCCTAATTGATTGGTTGGTTGCAAAAGCCTAATTGATTGGTTGAAAGGGAAAAGTTTCAACAATTTAGAAAATACGTCAGTGACACAAAATTCGAGGATCCGCATCCGTAGTCTATAAGTCTTCGCAAATATCCGAGCATTAAAACTTGATCCACTCACACTGGCGCAACAAGAGTGGATTTATTTCTTGTTAGCTTATAATTGATCAACAATAGCACAAGTGAGGCAAGCTCTGTGCTATTCGAATATGGGTTGCCTCACTTGTGCTATTGTCTATTATAATTGATCGACAATAGCACAAGTGAGGCAAGCTCTGTGCTATTCGAATATGGGTTACCTCACTTGTGCTATTGTAGATCCATATAATAGCACAAGTGAGGTAAGCTCTGTGCTATTCGAATATGGGTTGCCTCACTTGCGCTATTGTAGATCCATGTATTCCTTTATTTAAAATAATTTCTCTCACTTGTATTCTATGTTGTGAATCGGTTATATGAACAACATCTTTGCAGTTGTCCAATGCAGCAAACGCGGCCTGCATTGCTCGGAGATGAACTTGATGCAAAATATCGCATCTTTCCAACTGAATTAAGTCGTTCATCACACCTCCAAGTGTCGAACCTTCAGTTAAGACCTGAAAAATAATATTGATTTATTATTTAAAGTTATATAAAATAAACAAACAAATATTATTCATTGGAACAACTTTTTTCATTTTTAAAGATTCGTTAAAAAAAGTTATTCATGTTATTAAAATAATAATATTTATTAGAATAAGATATATCAAAAAAGTTATTCATGTTATTAAAATAATAATATTTATTAGAATAAGATATATCAAAAAAATTATTCATGTTATTAAAATAATAATATTTATTAGAATAAGATATATCAAAAAAGTTATTCATGTTAATAACTACATTTAATGGATTTTTTCAGTAAATGGTTTTCTCACTTTATTATTAACACAAATGTTGTTCAAAGGCAAAATACATAAAATAACTACAACAATAATAATAGAAGGATAGGAAGACCAAAGCTTAGATGGAAAAATCAGATAAGAGAAGATCTACAGGAATAGGTTTAAGAGAAGAAACTTTGAAAGACAGGGCAAGATGGAGAAACCTAGCGACGAACAGTGACTCCATATAAACATAAGTAAGAACATAGCGAGAATTAGTGACCTCCTATAAAGATGGGGCAAAAAACTGGCGAGGAACAGTGACCCAATGTAAACATGAGGGAAAAACCTAGCTAGGAACAGTAACCCCATATCAACATGGGGGAAAAACCTAGCGAGTTACAATAACTCCATATAAACATGGGGGAAAAACCTTGCAAGGAACAGGAACCCAATATAAACATGGGTCAAAAACTTAGCGAGGAACAGTAACCCCATATAAACATGGGGGACAAACCTAGCGGGGAACAGTGCCCCAAGATAAACATGGGGGGAATACCTAGCGAGGAACAGTGATCCAATATAAACATGGGGAAAACCCTAGCGAGGAACAGTAACCCCATATAAACATGGGGGACAAACCTAGCGAGGAACAGTGACTCAATATAAACAAGGGGGAAAACCCTAGCGAGGAACAGTAACCCCCTATAAACATGGGGAAAACCTAGCGAGGAACAGTAACCCCATATAAACATGGGGGGAAAATCTAGCGAGGAACAGTAACCCCATATAAACATGGGAGAAAAACCTAGCGAGTTACAATAACTCCATATAAACATGGGGGAAAAACCTAGCGGGGAACAGTGACCGAATAAAAACATGGGGGAAAAACCTAGCGGGGAACATCGACCCAATATAAACATGTAAGAAAAACCTAGCGAGGAACAGTAACCCCATATAAACATGGGGGAAAAACCTAGCGGGGAACAGTGCCCCAAGATAAACATGGGGGGAATACCTAGCGGGGAACAGTAACCCAATATCAACATGGGGGAAAAACTTAGCGAGGAGCAGTGACCCAATATAAACGTGGAGGAAAAACCTAGCGAGGAACAGTAGCCCAATATAAACATGGGGCAAAAACCTAGCGAGGAACAGTGACCCAATATAACCATGGGGCAAAAACCTAGCGAGGAACAGTAACCCCATATAAACATGGGGGGAAACATAGCGAGGAGCAGTAACCCCATATAAACATGGGGGGAAACCTAGCGAGGAGCAG
>JARUHE010144309.1:0-14274 GCA_031471125.1 Archaeomysis grebnitzkii | reverse complement strand
GTAGGTTTGGTCTTGCTGAGGTATAGAGCTGGGCACCATAGTCAAGTTGTGATCGACATATGGCCCAGTATAGTCGAGGCTATAGTTATAGCTTCATTTTTCAAACAAAACAATGTTAGATCTTAAAGTATCTATTTTCCACTTCGAAATTCAAAAGAAAAATTTTCAATAAAGTATGGTTCTACTGATTTTACAGAAGATTAAAAAAATCACACAGTAAGATACATTTATTTAAAAATGTTATAACAAATATACACAATATAAAACTTATTTTAAAACCCTAGAATTTAGGTTAGCATAAAAATATATATTTCAACTCTTAATAATACAAATGGACGGATTCACCAAATGTTTATGGACGGAAATAGGTTTGTAATCACAACAGTTATGAAATTGTAAAGATAAATTTAACAATTTATTTTAAAGTTTTTTAAAACTTATGTTCTTATAAATAAGAAATTTAAAACAATAAAAATTCTTAAAAACATTGTATATATAGCAAAAAAATCAATTTAAGAAGTTATTTTAAAAACAAGCTTGAATTAAAAGAGAAAAATAAATAGAAAATGGAAAAAATTCAACCTTCGCTTTCGATTAATAACAGAATACTTGCTAATGGACATTCAGCAAATGTGATATCGTTTTACAATAAAAACCAAATAATACAACAGTAAAATATTCTACATAAATCAATTAATTTGACAAAACATTTCTATAAAATTTAATTACCATTAAAAAAACAAATTTTAGATACTATCAACTAAAAATGATAGATCAAATTTTTAATAGCTTATAAGGTACAATAAAATAATTCTCAACTTATTTTTATATTTTATCAAATGAAGTCATTTTTTTAGTCGACAGTTGAAAATTATGTTTTTACTTTTAATAAACAAATTAAATAATTTTCACAAAGATTCATGGGTGGATTTCTATGACAGAATATTTATAATTTGTTCACAAATCATTATGAAAAGCATACACAACAAATATTAGAATTATCTATTGAACTTCAATGGTAAATTTAATAGTAATTTGTACTTCATATTTCCTAAGTCAGATTTAAATTAATAATTATCAAAAAATTGTTTAATAAAAAAACCTTTCATCATGAAATGGCATAATCAAGATCATAACCATTAATGAAATAAAAATCACTTAAAATTTAATTAATTTACTTGACACTGTAAAAAAATATTTTCTAAATAATTCATAACTATTATAAAACAAGTAGGAGTAAATTCTATGTTTGTATATTGAATAAGTTTCTAAATTTGTTCATTTTTTAATACCATTCTAAATATTATTATATTAACGATTTTCTTTCATTTGTTAATAATAAAAATATCTCTGAACCTTCAAAATAATTTTGGTTAATCATGAATTTGACAATAAATTGATCAAGTCTAAAAACTACTAAAATGCCTATTATTTAAAAAAACATAAATTTTTGGCAAAAAGGCCCTTCAGGCATTTTACCTTTGAATCTCTTGTTCTTTCATTTGTTTTGAATAAGTATTCAAATAAAAATCTGTTCACCATAAATTTCAAGTTTTTTATAAAATGCATGTTTTAATAAATAAATATTGATTTAAAAAAAAACTTTAGTGATACCAGTGTAGAATGGTATATTCTTCAATTTTCATTTAAACAAACTTTTCTGTTAAATTAATATTTATTATCTAGAATGGCATGTTCTTCATTTTCATTCAAGCAAACTTCTGTAAAATTATTATTTTGAAAAAAATGCAAAATTTGGGTAGAGTCCACAACTCATCCACCGTTCCAAGAACAAGTCCGAGATTTCACTTATTGTAGCTGCGTTTTTCAAACACAAATTAATAATATACTAAAAATTTAATGAAATCGAAAAGATAATTTCAAATGTTAAAGAATTATCTAATATAAAAACTATATTCACATTTGTTTATCTCTTCATTAAAAACTTGTAAAAACTAAATTACTAGCTTCTTGAAGATGTAGAGGGTATTTTTTTAGATTGTGGAATTTACCCTTTACATCTTCATTAAATATCACTAAGAGTAAGGCAACGTCAACTAAATGAAGAATAATAACAATCAAAGAATATTTATTTTGGCAATCATTGAATTAACTTGGAGATGCAAAATTTGTTTTGTTTAAATCTGCAATATTTGTGAAAGTTGAGTAATGCAATTTTTATTTGATTAACATAACTATTGAATTATTAACAAAACTAAGCATTGGAAAATCACAACTAAAAGTTGACCACATTGATGCCTAACTATGTTATTAATTCCACAGAAATAAAAGTTCCGATCAAGTGATGTCAAATAAACTAAAACTAGAATTATTAAAATTTATTATAGATAGAGTTCTTACTCATACCATAAGTTTTCAATAAATCTAATATTTTGAATACAATTATGTTATTCATTTCCTTCTTTTGTCAACAATTTATTTCAAGAATTTGAGTTAGATATTTGTGCACAGGAGTTATGTTTATGGAACCTAGCAAATTTAATGGTGCTATTAATTTTTAAAGGGAACATACCAATCAAGTTCACATTGAGAATTATGACTCAATTAATGTTTCCCTAATTAAATTATAGTAAACAACATAATCATATTGACCTGGGAGTTCTAACGAACAGTAAAACATACAAAATAAAAAATTTAATGTTTATAAAAATATACCATAAATATGAATGGCTTAATACAGTATTATAGCAAAATCTCCATAAACTTATTTAAAATTAGAAGATTTAAACTTATGTTTTGAATTTATTGTATCTACAATTAGTAGTAAAGTATTATTATTACTATATTATAATTTAAAAAGGTTGATTTTATATTTTTTTTAAAATAATTATTAGTATCAAGTTTATAGCCAAGAAAAATATAGAATAAAAATAAATTTTTAAATCCTTTTTGATAAAGCTATATTTATATAAAAACATAAATATTTATGGAATAAAAAAGTTCCTTAAGAGGAGTGACTTTAATTCAATCTTTGTGAACAAGTGAAGCTAATAGATAGAATAAAAACCTCACAGCCGGATAAAAGCCCTTGTGACAAAAACTAGAATAATTATAAGGAAAAAGCTGCTCTCCAAACCACTAACACCAGCCAACCGACATTTCAAGAAATCATACCGAGTGTTTGTGTTTCTGGCGATGTTTATGAACTCTGCCTCCATGACTTGTCCATCATAATAGGTGACAGGATCTTCGAAGGGATACTCATATCCCTGGATACATTCACACTTGTAACCTCCCGTATAATAGCCTCTTCCCTGGATGGGAACACAATACGACGACTTTCTATCACAGCGATGAGAGTCTTTGAAAGAATTTTGAGTGTAAGACTTACCAGGGCACTGGTTCATGTCTAAGTTTTTTAGATCAACTGTCACTTGAACTGCACCTTTGAATTCCAATTTGGATCTCAAGGAATCCCAGCCGAAGAAGGGAGCAGTGTATCGCAACACCCACATCTTCACAGGGCCGTGGCAGTCAAATTCAGGTTCACTCCAGTGACCATGTCTAAGTTCTGCGGCATGGTAATAATGGGGATACCTTTCGTAATTGATCCTGTACATACCGGTTGCATTGTAGCGAAGTTTTAACTTTACATGATACTTCTCCAAATCATCAAAGTTTGTGGACCATCTATTTTTCAATCTTCTGAACCAGTTCTTGTCGGTGTAAACATCTTTTGTGCCATTCAGCCGAGCAAAGTCTTCCATCACAAACTTTCTCGTGTTCAGCTTTGTCTTGTATGCAACTGGTGCAAAAAGAACTTTGTCTGTAAACTTCTTCCTGTCCCAGTACATCCCAGCTGCCCAAACACGGCTGTTTCCAAGAATTATGGAGAGTACTTCTCCCATCATCTGGTCTTCAGTCAACGGATGGTCGGGAACACGAAACCCGGAGAACAACTCTTCGTGATTAACTATCTGGAGGAATGCACTTAGGAAGTTTGCAAGTCTTAAAGCCATTCGGGCTTCATTTTCAAACTGAGATTCGTGCCCAAATGCGGTATCACCTCTCAACTTCAGCTCGTCAGGGGGAACATCTTTGCAATTGTCGGCTGTTATGCTGGACAAGTAGTCAATGATGCTGTCTGCATTATCTCTAGGCTTTCTTGTTGCCTTGAAGCCAGTCAGATTACCATATGGCTGAGAGGCTAGATACCGAATTCTGTCATACTCATCCATTGGATTATAGTGCACAGGAAGTTTTTGGATCCAGCCAATAGGATCACATGCAAAGGAGCTTCTGTACTGGTAGTATGTGGCTCTTTCAATAAGTTCTCCCAAATAAGGTCTTCTCACATAATTTGGCAACCGGTGCCATGGTTTACACCGGCACTGATAGCCGCCCCTTCGAAAGCCATAACCATCCAGCGGTTCACACTCCGTCGTGTCTTTCTTGCACATAGCCGTGTCATAAAAGAGATTTTTTATCTGGCTGTCCTCCACCTTTGGACATTGATTGATGTCTATCCGGTCAAAGTCCAGCTCCATGACAGCAGCAGCCACAAATGTTGGATACTCTATGTGCCGGAACTGCGTGTGCCGTGGATACAGATCAGCAATAGGTGTTACGGCTGGAACAAGCCACTTGTCAGATCTGCCACAGTCGAAATACGGCCGTAAGAATTTGACAGGACCAGGATTTTCCTCAGGAGCATTGGGGCCATGGAAGAGGAAGGTTTCATTAGTGTTGTTGGAATACCGGATCTTCACCTGGTAGGTGGTGAGAGAGTCCTGTTTCTTGATGATCTTGCGGTTCTTCAACCATGCCTGGTACCACTCATTAATCCGGTAATCATCGTGGGTGTAGTTACTCGAGCTCATTCCTTCGGGGGGAATGGCACCCAGGTCATCCACCTGAATGAAGTTCATTGTAGCAATCCTCTCTAGATGGACGGGATCGTTGTGGTCATCCATTCTGAAACCAATAGAGTTCATTAATGTAATTATGATATTGATTAACTATTTACTCTATACAATTTAATTAATTTATGTAATTATGATGGATGATAAATTATATTCTCTATGAAAGTGTTCATCAATATATTTATAATGATGAGGAATTATATGGATCGACAATAACACAAGTGAGGTAAGCTTTATGTTATTTAAATGTGGCTTGCTTCACCTTTGCTATTGTCTATCCATGTTCTATATAACTGAATTTATTAAATAATTTATGGTGGATGATGAATTCTTTATTCTATGTAATTGAATTCATGTGATGGATGATGATCCCAACAAATCAGCATTCACAACCACATGACAAAGAACAATCACAAACAGAGAACAGAACAGAACAATTCAGCAACAGACCCTGCTAGAGGCACACTTCCCAGAAACACGTGTATACACCTATCCAAACTGAGATATGAAGACACCCATACCTCAACATCTACTTATACACTACACAGAACATTTAATCCTTTCCTGCCTAATTTTTCCCAGCAGAGCTAACTTCACTCGATCACATCCCTATTGGACCTCTAGAAGCACCCAATAAGAGTGGCCTGGTATCGGTCTCCATTGGTTTCCTCCCAAGAGGAGAAGTTGGGTTGTTCATTATGTCAGTAAGATGAACAATAAATTATTTATTCTATGTAATTGTGTATGTGTGCAACAGAACAGAATTCATGAAAAAAGCAAACTCTGTTTTGGCTTTAGCTTGATAATTATTGGGTGTTTTCACATCTGAGCTTGGATAGGTGTGTACACATGTTTCCAGGAAGTGTGCCTCTAAAAGGGTCTGTTTCTGGTGGTTGTTGCTGAATGATTCTGTTCGGTTGTCATAATATCCAATATTTGTTCAATAAAATTATCTGTAACTCAAAATAACAACCTGTCAATTTTTGCTGAAAATTAGGCTCTCTACAAACTGTTTCTTGGTAATTACTCCATAGATATTCAATTTAAAAAAAAATACTCTTGATAGTATAGTTAGATAGGCATAATAAACCACTTTTGTTCAACAAAATGTTCTTTAACCACTTTAGCAGTGGAAAAACTTTTGCTCAAACATACTTGGAAATGAGAAATTCTATCTTTGCCTATAACTTCCTAGATATAGATTTAGAAAAAATTACTGTTGATAGTGTTGGTTAAATGGTCATTATAAAAATGTGAGTTTTTTTGGCTAGAACTCCATAAATGTCAACTTTTGAAAAAAAACATTCTCTGAACATAATTGGCTGGAAGGGTAAAACAAACAACTTTTGTTGAAGTTCTCTGAAGCTCTCTAAACAAAGCAGTTTAATGCTAATGTATTTACGGATGCAGATGGAATACTTATTATCATTGATCCTTACTCAAGTTATCCTGAAACTATTCTAGATTCTCCACAGCTATAAACAAGCCCAGGATTTGTTTCTGTTGTAAGCTAAACAAAGTGGTGAGGGCAACACACCTGAAAGCTCTGGGTCCAAAGAGAGGCATAGTCTTGTTGAAGAACTGTCGGTAAGAGGAAGAATACGACATATTTGGCTGGAAATAGATTGCGCTTGCATTCAACTTTGGATTTGCTGCAACGTCTGCAACGGCACTCAGGAAGTAGTACATCATTCCTGGGTCGTATTCAAACGTGTCATTTGGGGCTGAAAACATTTTTATAAAAAAAAGTTTGTGAATGGCAAATAAGAATATTTATGGAAAATGGTTGGCAAACATTCATAATAAGAATAGACAAGACTTTTGTCATCTTACCAGTTCAATTTTTTCAATTCAATAAAATCTAAAGTATGACTATAGTTATACAGCTTACCCAAAGTTTGGCACTGCAATCAGAGGTTAGGTAAATCTTACCTTTCAGTATTCACCACCTCAGATAAAGTACATGAAAGCCATCATTAATCTCAGGTATATAACACAGGTGACTGGTTCTAGCCACTGGGCCAAAATTTATTTTGATATAATAGGGCATACATTAATAAGAACAAACAAATAGGGTTAATAAAAGCCAAAAATCTAGATAACATTAAGGGTACTAATGAAAAATAACTAGCCATAGACACAAATACTATTTGCTAAATACTCATAATCAGGGTGATGAAAAATATTTTTTCATTTTAAAGAAGACGTTCGTTTTTAAGCTTTTATTGCAGAAAAAGGCCACTTCGGGCTAATTTTTTGGTTGAAAGAGGACGAAAAAAAATCGTGGAGGACAAAAAACACTGGTTTTCATCACCCTGAAGCTACTTTAAATATATTTTTCTTAAAATTTAATCCTTTCACATTTTATTTTGAAAATTTAATTCAGTGAGTTCTCGAATTGATTGATCTTATTTGGCACAATGGCGTCTGTCTTAGTAATATTTGCCAAAAATCCCTTTGTTTTAGCCAAAATTATCCTCTTTAAATTCCAATTTTCAAAATTAGCACCCTGGTTGGGAAAAAGTGCACAAATGAAAATCTCAGACACAAAAAAAAACACTAATTTTGATTTTTGACACCCTGCTATTGTTAAATAACAAGAACCAATCCTACTATATTATGTAAGTCGATATTTCAGGGCATGATTGCATGATGAAAACATGAGTGATTTATGTAATATTAATTAAATATAGGCCAAATGGCCAATATATTGCATATAAATTGGTAGTACCAACTTGGTAAGTTGGTACTACGTGTCGAAATTATGCCTGAGTGAACAATTTTTGAAATCTTAACAGTGAACAAAATGAAATAGTTCAGAACTTCATTTTTGTAAATCTTACTTCTGAATTCAGTGAATTGTTCAGTAACTTCAGTTTGAAAGATTGTTGAAGAATTGCGCCATTTTTGTATTTTGGACTTCTGGTGTTATTGAGCTGTAAACTCGATCAAACATGTTTTTCTTGTTCAGAGGGTCGTTCTACTGGTTACGGTCGGATGTATATGCGTTTGAGCATACGTCGAGACAAATTTACGTATGCGTATGCAAATCGAGACGTTTGTGCATACGTGGCCTGTTGACTGTGGTAGAAATTTTTATCAGATTATTCGTGAGAGTCGAAGAAATTTTGATAAATTAATGGTGAATGAAATAAATGTAATTAATTAATTTTGGTAACGTTCGAAAGTTTTTTTCCTGCAGAATTACGTCAGAATTAACACACCAGAAATTATTATTATTATTTTGGGAGCCGAAACCAAGGGAAAAAATCGCCGGATTAATACCAAGTCAGTCAATAAGCAAGACTAACTGGTAGATTATGTGGGAGTTGTACCCACTAAAAAACCTGAGTTCTGGAACAAACAAAAGTTTCACTCTGGAAGAGCCAAGGACTATGCACCCAAAGGTGGGCCAAATCAAAACAGATGCTGATAGGAAATAACTAGAAATTACTTTTTAAATTAACTTAAAATCAAGATGAAGCAACAGGCCGAACTTGATGATCATTAGTTGGAGCATGAACCTCAACATCCATACTAAAACAGCCTGCCCACTTGACAAGGAGGAGAGTTAAAATTATAAATGTTATTAAAATTAAGATAAAAATATTTATTTCCCATCAATGAAAACAAAAACATTTTCTTTATTCTCTTTAAAAAAATCAATCTTATTAGATGTAAAATATTTACTTCATTCTTCAAACATGAGCAAAATTATGTTTAATATTTTGTATCTTCAGAAAATTGTGAACAAAGTTCAAGAACAGAACACAAACCTCACGTAATAAGTTTCAATGAAGTTGCCACCTTTTCTTTCCTTAAAATAAACATGGCACTGTCCAGAAGAGGAAGTCAAACTACACGTAATAAATTCCAATGAAGTTATCCCATCTTTTTCCTTCAGTTAAGCTAGACACCATCCTTAAGAGGAAACCATACAACACGTAATAAATTCCAATGAGGTTGGCATATCTTCCCACAGTTATAATGTCATTGTTCAAGAAAAGAACGCAAACCTCACGTAATAATTTCCAATGAAGTTGCCACCTCTTCTTTCTCTCAAATAAACATGGCACTTTCCAGAAGAGGAAGGCAAACTACACTTAATAAAATCCAATGAAATTGCCTCCTCTGTTTCCCTCAGTTAACCCAGACACAATCCTAAAGAGGAAACCAAACAACACGTAATAAATTCCAATGAGGTTGGTATCTCTCTTCCCACAGTTAAAACGTCATCGTCCACTTATGTATATAAGGAGATGGCAGACGTTACTATTCCCCCGAGGCGTCATTCATCTCCTTCAAATAATTGTGGGTTTAGAAAAATCGTGAACCAAAATATAATATATCTATGTAAGGCAAAGGGAGGATATGACACACGTTACCCTTCACCCAATGCGTCAAAACCCCGCAAGCAATTACAGGTTCAGATAAATCGTGAACAAAATAACACTCAGCTGCGGTCCTCCAAAATATTGTATAAGTTCAGAAAAATCGTGAACAGAGCTATTACTCACCAGCAACATTATTAAGAAATACATTTATTGCAGACTTGAAATGTTCCCGGTCAGAACAATGAATTACCTCATTAGGAAGACCATTCCACAATTTAGAACAAAATGGAACAAAACATCTGGCATACTGATATGTTTTGTAATTTATAGAAGAAAAGGCATAATCATTTAAAGTTATGGCATACCTAGTTGCCCTGGCATGAGTATATGTAGCAGGCAGTTGAGGATGCAGTGGGTGGTCCACATTTTTAAATACCTTGTACAGAATTGATAAACCGGCAATTTCCCTACGTTTTTCAAGGTCAATAGAGATATTAGGTAGGAGGAAGAAGCGGATATTATTAAGGGCACGATTTAATAGTTTCAAGTGCGATTCCGCGACTGAAGACCAAACAGACGAGCAGTACTCGAAACATGGTAAGATAAATTCATAAAAAGACTTGATTACAGCTTCATCATTACCAAGCGTCCTGAAACATTTACGAATGAGCCAGTTTTCTGAGAGATATAGAAGCTGCAATATAAATAAGAATATGCGTAAATAACAGTGAACCCTATTATTTCCAACTTCCATTTGGTGATTTAACTTATCAAATGATAACTATGTCAAAAAATATTGTACTCACATTAATTAACTAATAAGTTTTATTATTGAATCCAGATCTAGTGCGACCGTTGGCCTGGTGCCTCTGCACTACTGCTGTGAAGTCTGGGTGAATGTGGGAAAGGCATACTCTTAATTCTTCTTCAAGTCTTTGAAGTCTTTCCCGTTTCTTATTTTTAATATTGCTTAAATAAAAAAAAACTGTTCACATAAATAGGATGTTGAGAATTTCGATAATACTTTGATTGCTTTATTACTCAGAATTGGATACTCATTCTTAACAGAGATCCAAAATACATCTAATGGCAGCTGTGCTTCAATTAAAGTCCATGATCGCTGGAAATGTTTGCTAGTTCTTTATCTTCACACAACTAAAAATTGTGAGGATTTGTTGCGGTTAAATCTTCGGTGTTGATTGAAGGAAAATATTCTTCAATTCTATTTTCTAAGCTTGTTAGGTACTCAACTATAATATGAGTCGCCTTCTCAATGCGGGTTTTATGAATTAATGGAAACATATCCAAATTTCTTGCTTTAACTCTGTTGCTCCATAGAGAAAGTTTTCTCTTAAAAGCAATTAATTTGTCGGTCGTAGTAAGAATTTTTTCCTTTCTGCCTTGCATATTGCTCTTCAGGTTATTGAGGTGTCCAAATATCTCTATTAAACACTCTACTTCAAACGTCCACAGTTCATTGTTAAAGTATTTACAAAATCGCTCACGGTTTTCATTTTCAAAGAAGGACACAAATTCTTTTTGAAGCTCATTCACGCGTGCTAGTACTTTCCCTTTTGACAACCATCTTACTTCCGTATGCAATAGTAAACGAACATGTTGAGAATCCATATCTTTGTGCAGTAACTCAAATAATCTAGACTTCAAAGCTCATGTTTATTATAGAATATACCATTTCAATCACATGATTTAGCCCTTCCTTTAGTTCATTTTGAGTTATTTTCAAAACTAATACTTCTCTATGTAAAAACCAGTGTGTTCACACGATGCTCGGATTTTGTTTTTCTACTAGATATGCAAAACCTTTTATTGATCCTACCATTGATGGTGCTCCAGCAGTACATATTCCCACACATGAATTCTATGATAAACCATGCTTCTCAAGGTATGCTGTCAATCTTTTATAAATGTTTTGACCTTTCGTGGTTGTGGGTAATTTTTTGTAGCATAGAAATTGAATAATTATAATATCTTCATGAATTAAACGTATAAATGCAATCAATTGTGCATGGTTACTGATATCAGTTGATTCATTCATTTGTAGAGCGAAAATGTTATTTTGAAGCTTGGCTATTACAATTTTTTGATATTTTCTGACAAGTCAACAATCCTACGGTGAATTGTATTATTTGAAAGAGGAATTTTGTTAATGTCTTCTTCAGCCCTATCACCTAGCATAATGTTAACCATTTTTTTGCATACCGGAAAGATCACGGATTCAGCAAGGATATGAGAATTTGATTTAGGGGCAATTAATTCTGCCACCTGATATGAAGCTAATTTTGTTTTTCCGGACGCAGCCACTGCCTTATGAAATATCTTACTTTCGTTTGCATTTGATCGCAGCAACCTTTGAAAATAATCAACATTTTTACTTTGAAGACTGGGTTAGTTAGTAGTAAAATGTCTATTTATCTTACTCAATCCATAGCCTCATTTGACAGTACTTGGTCACACTATACATTGTGGGGAAGGCATTTGAATAATCCAGGTCCAGTGAAATCCATATTTCAAATACTTATCATTGTACAATCGATGAACTTTTGCTTCTTAACTGTTGTTTTAACACTGTACTGAAGTTCATTTTGTACAATCACTGTCAGCTTTTCTTTTAAGGAATTTTTCCATAACTAAAGGTAAAGAAAACAAAAAAGCTACAATTGATATGCTAAGAATCACAGCAGCTTCATCAAACCACAACTGACAATGAACTAAATAAGATGTTTTTTTTCTATTGGACTAAATGGTAAGTGTTTCCAAAATGTACAGTTCAAATCGCTTATAATTCACGGGTTTTGAATGTACAGAATAGACATAATATTTTGATACAGAAACAATAGCATATGGCAAGATCTGTGATAGTTCCGTAAATCGATTGGGTATTTGTATTCCAGTTTGTTTCGTTTATTTTCATAAAATTCGCTCAAGTGTCCAAACAAAATTTAACTATATTTCACATTTTTGAACGAAAAGCTATGAATTCTACTTAACATATATAAACTAGAGGGGGCAAATGAATCTCGCACTTATGATCAAATTAATAATGAATAATAAATACATAAATAAACATTTTTCTAAAATTCCCTGTATGTAAAGGTTGTTTAGATTGTATCATTTTTTAAAGTAACAACAATATAATATAATAAAAACTAAATTATCTAACTTATATTTTATTCTAAGTAAACATTCTATCGCTTTCTATATATGTTTTTTACGTTGGGAATAAGCATTTGTAGGCATATAACACTTTATATTTGAAGTTATTAAAACTAGAATTTTATCTAGCCAGTATCAAAACAGTACAATGGAGCTGTTAAACTTTTATAAACTTGCTACCCCATAAAATATGCCTAGGCTATATAATAGAGGAAATTAACGCTATTAAAACATTTTTTATTAAATTGAGCTAATAAATGTAATAAAAACTGTTTGTTTTATTGAAAAAGAGTTTATGCCTAGGTTTAAATAGTGTACTATAATTACTAGTTTAACTTTTATAACTGAACACTATGTAATGCCTGTTTTAAACACAAATGCATTTAATTCATTGCTTTACATTTGAATTTTTGAGATTCATAAACAATTAAATACAATATTAGGCTACATCACATTTTGATGTATTATTTAATCCAAGCTAGATAAGCCTAGGCTGTTCACTGGAAATTGAAATTTATAAAAACCTTTTTAACAGTCATTTTCATGTTCATTTTAATAAGTAGGCTAGTTCATTGTAAATATATCTTGAAAATATAATTTATATAGAAATATATTTTTACTTTAAATTTTAACAAATATTCACCAAAGTTTTGAATTAAATTTGATAAGCCATACCACATAGCTTAAAAGTAAAGTTATATAACTATACTTTCTTATAAATATTACTTTTATGTATTTATTTTATTATCTTTTACTTTATACTCTCTTATTTTACCTAACTTTTCAATAATTTTTTTATAAATATATGTAAAAAGAGGTAGTATTTTAACAATTTTAACAGATTTATATCTTTTTAGTATTACTCTAGAAATTGCAAACTATAATTTTTTAACTTAATTTTACAGGTTTTATTTCAGCATAATAATTCTGTAAAACTGTTTACTATAACTTGTATAAAAAGCAAAGTGTTCACCATAATGGATTTATAAGCTTATTGGTAAAGTAGGTTTTAGCCAACAACTTGAACTAATATAGTAAAATATGTTCATTTAGCTACAAATAAATACAATGTTAAATTAATTATAACATTTATATATCTAAATATAAATTGTCTGTCTGCCATATTTTTGTATCTATTCTATTTACAATTTTTATGTATGCAAATAAAAATGTTTTTTTTTTAAAAACTTTAAATTTTAGAAATTAAAAGTTTATTTCATAATTCTTAAAATTAAAAGGCCAACATTTTATTCTAAACAAACATTGCTCAAAAGCCAGTAATTAAAAACTTTGTGACACGACACTTTTTGTCATATTTTGAAAGTAAACTATATATAGAGCTACGCTACTACGTACGCACGCTCGATAATAATACTAATAATAAGTATAATAATGATTAAAACAATAATAAATATAATAATGATAATAAACATAACAATGATAATAATAATAGAAAATAAACAATAAAAGTATTTACTCGCAGAACAAACAATTAATGAATATAAAAATAATTTTATCTCAAATAAATCCAAAGACAAAAAAATTTAATTAAATAAAACGGAAAATTAAATTCCAACAAAAAATTTGAACCTCTGCCAAATTTTTTTCTTCCGCTCAAATTATAAGAAGAAGAAAATTTATTTTCTTATTTACAAACATTAACTTTTTGCCGCCAACGACGACAGATACACCACCCACGGAAAGATTGGTTTTAAGGTATCGAAATCCCATGACAATGAACACTTTAACCGTTTCTTGTAACACCGATGATACATAAGTATCACTTTAACCGTTTCTTGTAACACCGATGATACATAAGTATCACTTTAACCGTTTCTTGTAACACCGATGATACATGAGTATCACTTTAAACGTTTCTTCTA
>JARUHE010144308.1:0-23590 GCA_031471125.1 Archaeomysis grebnitzkii | reverse complement strand
CGGGCATCTTTACAATCCACTGTGTCATTCACAGACAACATTTAGCTGCAAAGCATCTTAGTGACAGGTTGCATAGCACCCTGCAAGCTGTTATCAAAGCAGTGAATAGGATCAAAGCCCATTCATTAAATGCCCGCATATTTCGCCAACTTTGTCATGAAAATGAAGAACATTTTGAACGGCTGTTGCTACATACAGAGGTCCGATGGCTTTCGAAAGGCAATTGTCTACGACGCTTTTATAACCTCTATGATTCTGTTATTGATTTCTTTAAATTAAAATTATTGGATGAGACAATGAGTACAGATTTGGAAAGCAGAAGATCAGATGTTGCTTATTTGTCTGATATTTTCAACAAATTAAATGAGGTCAACATTAAATTGCAAGGAACTAAAATGTGTCTCATCAAAGCAAAGGGAATAATAATGTCATTTATTAGCAAATTAGAATTCTACAAAAACTGTTTACTAAGGGTAGACTTAGAACAGTTTCCTAGCTTAAAAGCACTGCAGGAAAACCAAACCGATGATTCATGTTTGTCAGACACTGATCTAGACTGCTATTCCTCTCATCTTCAAGCACTGAAAGAAGATTTGTTGATCAGATTTAAAGATATCAAAGAATTGAAAATACCAGAGTGGGTTGTAAATCCATTCCAGGCTGATGTAAACAATGCTGATCCAAATCTAGTTGAAGAACTTATAGACTTGCAAAATGACTTTGAAGATAAAGTGTTGTTTCAGCAGATTGGCTATGAAGCTTTCTGGCCAAAGGAACAAGATAAGTATCCTCATCTTTGGAAAAAAATCAAATTATTACTGTTAGCATTTCCTTCATCATATTTGGTAGAGAAAGGATTCAGTGTGGTCTTGCAACTCTTAACCAAACAGAGAAATAGATTGCAAATATGTAAAAGGGGGGATCTGAGGCTCTGTTTATCAAATATTGAACCTGATATTATTAAGTTAGCAAATACTCACCAGGCCCAAGGTACTCATTAATTAAATTGTTCCTCCCTTTTTTTTAATATGTAATTTTTATTTATGGATGTATTTCTTTAAGTAAATTTATCATATTCTAAGAATGTAAGTTTAATTTCCTAATCGCACAGCACTACAATGTAGAATCCAATGAAACTTCGCTGTATCACTCTTAGTCTTTAGTACAGCACTCACTTTATGGTGGGCGCCAGCCTATGGAAATCTCAGAAAAGGGGCGCTGGGAAGAAAAAGGTTAAGAACCACTGATCTACAGTATGTTTTCTCTATTAACCACATCCGCTGAGTATTTCATAACTGCGTTGGAATATTTTTTTTAAATCAGTCAACAAAATGAAGCTGGAAGATAAGATGTTGTTTTCATAGTTGTAACTAACAAATATTATGGAATGCAGTTTGAGTGTAAGTTTTTCTTTTAATGTAGCATACCATCACAAAAGAAATCAGAATCTGTCTCATATGCAAGGTTGAACGTTATTAAATTGTAAGTCTTAGATTTATCTGTAGAGATGCTTAACTATTTGAAACAGTCATGTACGGTATGAGAACACCAATTTCTTAGTATGCTCTCTATACTCCCTCAGAACATATGCAAAAATTATAGATCAGTTAGGTGATGTATGGATGGTATTGGCTTATAAATTCATCTGTTAAGACAGCCAATGGTATACTATTTTACAAACATTTATGAAACAGGATAATATTATTATGGTATGTTTATCATAATGACCCTGAAATATTATTAAATTGTGGTATTTACATGATTAATTTTCATGATTGTCGTAAGTTGAAATTTAAATTGTTTATTAAGCCGATTTAAAAACTTTAGAATTACATAGTAATATAAAATTTATCATTAGATCGTGTTTAACACTTGCAAAGAGAATACAATTTGAGGAACACCTGCTATGTCAGTAGAGGGAAATGGATCATAAACTTGGTCTTTGTTCAGGTATGATGGTAAACATGGGTCCTTATTGTACTCAAACCTAAACTTATTTTTCGGAACTAATTGTAAAGCTGTATCCTATATTATAAAGTAGTAGTCTATTTTATTTATAAATAACTACATGCATATATAAACGTATAATTTGTTTGATGTCAATAATAGATTAACCCATATAAGCGCAGGTTAATATGACACACAGAAAAATAGATTATTAAGAAAACGAAATATTGCTTGATTTGATGTTCACCAATGAACTAATTATCCTAGTCTTTAATGAACATGACCGCAATATATATATATATATATAATATACACCAGTCATTCCAGCGTGGAGCACACGTCCTATAATATGAGAAAATTAAACTCAAGACTATATAAATACATTTCTGGATTAATCTTGCAAAATTTCATCAATGAAACTTTTTAAGATTAGTAATATTGAATAACTCCATAATCTCACTTTCAAAAATGTCATCGTGTATTTGAGACTTCATTACTCTAGTAACTTTTCCAGAAATCAGTTTTTTCATGTAAAGCAGGTTTCCTTAACCTCGTTACCCAAGGGAATCACAGTATAGAAAATGGATATTTTCGAGAACAACCAGGAGTAACTATTCTTATAGGTTAGCTGAATAGATATATTTAAATTTTGTATAATTTAAATAAAATTATGGTAAAGATTTATGCACATTTTTGCCAAGTATGCGATTTTAGTAACACATTTACATAATTTAAAACATTTGTATATCTTGTGATGATTAATAAAACGTCTTTAAGTCAGGAACCATATGAGGTGATCCCCAGAACAACTAAATGGTCCCTAGTGGTGCCGAGAACCACCGGTTAAGAAACACTGATGGAAAGTCTATCTTGAAGAGGTAGGTGGGGTATGGTATAAAAAAGTTTGGGAAACTGATCTAGACACACCAATGTCTTACATATTTTACTACACTAGGTTAGGGGCCGTCGTCGTGAATCATTCTGGTCCTTATTTTGTTATTGTTAAACGTACAATAAAGACCTAAGATTAACTAGTAATCCACGAACCGAACGGTTCAAATGTCTTGCGACCATTCATTCAGTAACTTAAAATAAATTATATCTCCACAAATGTCAATCAAAAATGGTGTTACAAAGTGAAAAAACATCATTTAATCAAAAAATACCCTTAGAGACTATTTATATATACTTCATTTCTAATCCATTGAAACATCGATGAAAACAAAATATGAAAAAATCGAAGTTATTTTGATGGAAAAATGTAGATAAAGATACCTATTAATATATTAAAACCAATAACCAAGCCTATATGAAAAGAAATAATATTATAGATGATATATAAGCATTCAATTCATTGTCTAACGCCGACGACAACATCGGAATTGTTACGCTATGTAGAGCTTTGCTAAGCACGCTAAAAAAAATAACAAAAATATTGTTTTTATCAGAAAAAAATGCTACTATATTTAAATTAGTTTTAATGGAAGTTGATATTTCATTATGGTAAAATAGCAGCATTTCAAGATTATTTTATGTTTTCATATATTTTAATGTTCCACTACACTTTTATTCATCACCACTTCTGGGAAATATGAACGGGTTAAGAATTATTTAATATTATTGTTAATGGTGACAATAGGGAAGCTAAGAGTAGATTTAAGGATGCAGTTTAGTGTAACTGGAACCTGTGCCTCATTAGCTATATCATTGCAAAATTATATTATAACCCTCCTTAAGTTCATAAAGTCTATGAAATAAGAATCTGATAACTAAGCACTTTTTACAGCGGTCTTTGAAATAATTTTGATGGGATTGTTTTTTTATTATAGAATATTATACAGCACATTAGCAAAGAGCGCTGTCGCCAACAGCATCTAGTGTTCCCAGACGGTCACCCATCCAAGTACTAACCGGACCCAACGTTGCTTAACTTCGCTGATCATACGGGAAGCGGTGTTTCAATGCGGCCAAGGCCGTGATGGGATTGTGATAACACTTGTAGGGTCTTTTTTCTGTTAATTGTGTAAGTAGGATTTCTTAGGTTCTTATATAAACTTGCATTATACATCATTGCTGATATTTTAAACAATATCAAAATATTAAACAAGTATGTCCAAATTTTCCTTTTACCAGCCTAAGACATTACATTTTTCAACCATCAACAGTTGGTTTAACAAAACTGCTGTCAAGAACTATTTGGCTGACTTCATACTTGACATTTTTAATAAAATTTTAGAGGAGATAGAAACAAAAATATAAATTGACATTTATTTATTTGTACATTAGTATCTAATAGCCTCCAGAAAGGGCTATACTCAAATATACAAAAGTACTTGTAAGATTAGGTTAAAAATTTATTTTAAATGTGTCAAATAAATGTTCCAATGGTGTAAATGATCTCAGGATTGAATTACAATAAAATTCTCACAAGTAATATTATGTACACATATTCACTGAAATACTCAAGTTCTAGAAGACTTAGAAATAAATATAAATTCTAAAAAAATTTATAGTTAATATAAAATGTATTACTTTAAAATCTGAATAAACCTTTAGAAAAACAGAGCTATGCCTATGTACAAAATAAATAAATTAAAATCTTTCTGATAGGTTCCATTTGATTAGAAGGGGATGTGTCAGTGAGAAAGATATGCAAGGATATAAAAGTCAGGTGGACAGGTAAAAAGTAAAAATAGTCATGGTTCCTCCAGCTCTATATATTTAATTTAATAGTAACAATTATGCTCTTGTCCAAAATGAATTAGACAGTTAAAATATAATATATTTTGATATATATTTATTTATATTATGTACAGAAAATGTTCGAAAACATTTGGGAATTGTTTACACATATATTTATAAGGGGTTACATAAAAATTGTACAGTTATAGAAGTATTGCCAAATCGAATACTTTCGAGACTCTTTAATGATATCAATTATAAAATCTTATCTAATTTATATAAAATGACATTACAATTATCTAAAAATTATACATCCATAATAAAGTACAAGAAACTTTGTAACATGCAACTATCACACAGAATAAATATCTGTCCTCATATATTAGAACATAGAAATAGAAAAACTATCCTTTAGGTTACATCTATTTAGCTTATCAGGCATAATAAATGACGTTGTTTAACTTAAGAGAACTTAACATTAAATAATCTTACATAGAAAATAATTGGTAGTTCTTCCACATTATCTAAATCTTTGGCTTTCAACTTGAACTGACGGAAAAGCTCAGTTTACCATCGTCAAGCTGTGGGTAAACCCACTTTCATTTGCAATAGTAATTTCAAAATCAATTTCCTTGAATTTTTATCAAATAAATACTCCTTAGAAAAACAAATTAATAAGTCTTGGCAGCTCGCTTGTTTTCAAAATAATTGTGAAAGGTCTATATAAATAAGTTTTTAAAATAATTGTCAACAAGAACAAAAAAATCAGGTATCCTTTTTAAAAATATAAGTCTTTTCCAACTAACACAAAACATTCAATTTAAAATAGATTTTTTCTTTGAAATAATTTATATTTGGTTATAGTAACATTGAAACTTTTTGAATAATTATCAAATACAAGTTTCGATTACAAAACATTGATATTTTTAAGTTTCCTTTTAAAACCATCCAAATTGAATTACTATTGCAAATTCGTGATATGACATTTGTATTGTTAATAGTTTGTAGGCAAAGTTCATCACACTGCTGACACTTGTCCATTATCCTCCTCATCTGAAATGAACATTTTTTTAAAAATATAAACAAAAATTTTCATCACCCTAAGTTAAGGAAAAAATATTTCAATCTTCCCAAAAAAATAATCAAATAAAAACGGAAGTAATTTGAAAACACGAAAGGGTTCTCATAATGATTGTAATGACTGATGAAAGTAATACAGAAGAATACTTTGTAAGGAAAGTAAGTTTCATTACGTGCCATCGTGCCTCTGGTGGTGGTAATACTGCACTCCATCGTGGGAAAGGGCCCGACCCATCTGTTGCTTGCGCAGCTGTGTGGCGGTGTAGTCAGGAGGACATGCGGTGACACCCTGTCGCACTCTCGCGTTGCAGGTGCCGTTCCCTGGAGGTAGAAGCAATAATTAGTTTTGTCACCATTTCCATTTGATTGTACGTTCAATTGTCACACCAAATCTAAATTTCACACTAATAGAATAGTTACAACATTTACTTACATAAGCAATATATTATACAAAATGAGGAAATACTTTTAAAAAGAAATTCAAACTTTAAATATAGAGAAAATAATTAAAAATTATTTCTAATGCAAGTAGATGAAATAAGAATAAAAAATGACATCGTGACAATTGTGAATAAAACAAGTTTACTGCAAGCATGTCTCACCTGAGTTGGGCATGTGTGGTAGCACTGGAATTGCATGTGGGAAAGGAGGACGAGATCTACTGTCTGTGGTTGCACAAAAAAAGAAGAAAACATCAACATACAGAAGCACCAAAAATATATCACATTGGGAGTGGTCAGAGTGGAAGGTCTTACCAATGAATAAATTTGGATTATGATACAAATCCACCTCAAAGAACTGGTAGGACTTTACAACAAGACATTGTAAGATCTTAACACTGAGTGACCACTCTATTAAAAAATAGTTCTCCACAACATTAATATCTAACTATAGAGATATTTTCATATGTACATAGATATTGAAAACAAAATTGTTTGTAGATATTTAGCAAATTTATTAAATGGACAAAAGAAAAATGTAAAAAACATAGCTATTGGACTTTTAATTTCATGCATTTTAAGATGTTATAAAGTCCAGTACATTTACAATATATGTTTTTAGTGGAAACATTTGATTGTCTTATAACAATTAATTGAAATACATTATGAATTTAAACTTTGAAATAAAAAATACTTAATTAAGAAATTCTCAATAAGTTACACAAGTTATCAACCTCTAATTGGTTGCTTCTTAAATAAAGAATGATGTGTAGTCATCATTATAAGTTTTTTAACTTTGAATATGATAATTTCAAACTATTTAACCAAATATGCATTACCTCTAATTGAAAATTCTTTTTAGCAAGCTTTTGAAGAGATATGGAAAATAGACAGCACAACATTTATTTTCTTAATAACAATCACACTTACCAGGCTGATGTGAAAACCGTCTGTGCTGTGCTAAAGGAGACGATGACGTCACCATCTCGTACTGACCTACAACAGTGATCTCGGCTTCCAAAGACGAGGAGGACTGAGAGTCGAAGTGAGTCGAAATACCCGAGTCTGTTTCGCCCTGACTTCCATGACTATCACCTGTGGTGACCGACCCTGAGAAACAACATTTTCAATTGATAAAAAAAGATTGATAATAAAAGAAATTTCAAAATGTTATGTCAAGTCATTATTTATGGGGAAATAATTAATAAAATTTACCATAACTTTAACCAGCCGTTGAGAGGAAAAAGAATGAAAAGACATAAGCTAAAGAGAATGTAAGGTAAACTAAAAATAATCCATTTCATCCTTGCATTGATTATGTGGATCATAATATTGCAGAGCATTGGAATTGGTTGGGCAGGGTGGTTTCTGAGTTTTAAGTTGTGAAATATCTGAACTGGACCTTCTATGGGTGTGTTGGGAATAAGTGGAATTCAAATTAGAAAATACTTTCAAATCTTCTTTTATTTTAAAATTATTTTCTGTATTATGACTTTGATTGGGACTATGATCATTAGGAGAAAGGATGCATTCATTATTCACTTTATATTTATAAGAAGGTGCACTATTCCTCCGGATGCAAGGACGTCTTGTGAACATGTTCCTTGATGGTTTAGTTGGAGGCTCTTTCTTAGTAGCTTTTATATGATGAGAATTGGATTGTTCAGTTGAGTCATTTTCAGCAGACAGTTTGGCCAAGTCTTTTTTATTATTCATTAAACAAGATACTGGATCACTTATTTCATCAATGGGAGTGTTCACCTCATTAATGGGAGAGAGAACAAGAGCTTCATAGTTTTT
The DNA here is from genome assembly GCA_031471125.1 of Archaeomysis grebnitzkii. NCBI lineage: Eukaryota > Metazoa > Arthropoda > Malacostraca > Mysida > Mysidae > Archaeomysis > Archaeomysis grebnitzkii. Next base: position 15,641 of record JARUHE010144308.1, on the reverse strand, counting down.
AGAAAGGTTTAAAGCCAAGTCTTTAGGCCTGTTGAAATTGACATTTTTTTGTTCCTCAATGCCCGAATCACAATCAAAATCTGACAAAGTGTTCACATCTCGTGTATTATTTTCAGCAGAAATTTCTTGCTCCAATTCTTGAATGATGCCATTCAATTTATGTACAATATGGTTTTGAAATTCCTTTTTCTCTTTATAAACTAATTTATCAGTTGGGCATTTTGTGGAACCAATCAATTGATCAAAATTGTCACCATTTTCAACAAATCTTTTGGAAGACGCATAACTTTTACCAAAAGAATCATTAAGTGTTGCTCTTTCTTTATTTAGAAATAAATCATTTATAAATTTTGAATCACGAGTGTCATAAGTGTTTTTCAATGGAGATTCAAAGACAGTATTACAGTACTTCAATGCATTGTTTTCATGATGGTTAACCTTGTGTATGTCGGATACTTTATTGGAGTTTAAGAATACTTTCAGTTGGTTTTTGTCTATACTTTGTGGTGAAATATCTTCATACACCCTTTGGCCATAGCAATTTACCTTTATAATTTCATCAGACAGGTTTGGAGAGAAAAGGTTGAATGCTTTTGAGATGCTTGTCTTTTTTCCTACATCAAAATGGTTTGACTTTTTACTTTCCTGAGGATTCATAACATCATGTTTTGAATCTTCATTGTGAAACAAATTTGAAGGCGTTATTTTCCTTCTATGACATAGTCCATCTTCGTTATTTCTATTTAGTAACTTACTATGATGTAAAAAAGAATTCGAAATTGTTTCATCACTACTCTTTGGAAAATTGAAATTCAATTTAGTTTCTGTCTTTTGGTAAAACTCCTCACTCAAGTTATTATAGCATTGTGACAAACAAAAGTTTGATGCCTGTAATGGCGACCCAACAGTGGCACTTTGTTTATCATTTTGCATCAAATCTGGAGGATAAGCAAATATACAATCTGATGAACGATACGACACTTCATTCTTGTTTGATTTGTTTGAATTACCAACATTTTGAAGTTGCATATCCCCAAGAAGCGAAGCTCCACTATTAGACAAATTTTTAAGAGAAATAATAAATTTAGAACAAACTTCTGCATTTCTAAAAGATTTAGACCTGACGAAAGATTGCCCCTTCACAGCAATTTTGCATTCATGTGGGACAAGACGGGAAGTTTTGGAATTTAAGCTATGAGACCCATACGAAAAAGTTTTACCTGAGGTGTGCGATTTACGCAGGTTGGACAGCGATGTAACAGAGGATGATTCGGCACTAAGATTTACGGGCAGGGTCGGGGTGTCGGAATTCGAGCGCTCGTGGACACCTCGGACGCCAGCCGAGCCTGAAGCGACGCCAGAACAACTGAGGGGAGCCGGCACTATCCTACGGGTGGGCCCGGGGGAAGGAGTGGGGGAGAGCGAATGATGGGGAGCAGCCGAATTGGAGGCATTGGGGCGGGGGCCATGGTAGGGTTTGGTTTTAGATTCGGCGAGAGACATCATTTTGCGACTAGACTGGGGTGAAGCGGCACCTGTTAGGATGGTCACAATTAATTAAAATATAAAAAATAGTTTGGATTTATTTAAATGATCAATTAGAAAATTACTTTTTATTTCATAATTATCAAATAAAAAAATTATTTTTGAGTTATTAGAAGGATGATTTAGAAAACTATTATTTATTTATTAATTATCAATCAAAAAAATTTACTTTTGATTATTCATCAATAAAAAAATATTTTAGATTAATCATCCATTACAATTTTTTCATTAATTGCTAATTAATTTATTTTTTAATTCTCATTAATTATGAATAAAAATCCTTTTTTTTCCAATAATTATCTATTGAAAATTATTTTTTTGACTAATAATTGTCAATACATTTTTTTACATTTGATCAAGTAACAATAAAAAAGCTAACGCTGGATGGCGTTACTCACCAAATCTGGGAATTTGTTTCTTGCTGTCGGAGGTGTGCGACGTAGAAGAGGTAGAGGAGGTGGTGGAGGGCGTGGGCGAGTGATGTCTCCGCACCTGTGGGTTGCTCGGAGGAGCGCTGTTGCTGCCACTGTTCGACTGGTTGCTGTTGATGGAGGACGTGGTCGAGCCATGACCGTTGTGGGACGACATGTGGTTGGCTCCACCCGGCCGGGCTTCACACTCCAAGGACATGGTCTGGAGGACCTCTTCGTCGGTGATTACCTTCAGCCGACTCAGATACGCCTTCACTCTTCGCACCATTTGGGCCTGCAAATAAATTTTGTTAATGGTGTCATCTTATTCAAGAAAATTTATGCTGTTGCAATGTGTTCTTGATTAAACATGTAGGCTGTGTTGTTGCGTATATTTTATAGTAAAATTTAAAATTAAAGTAGTGGCCCATACAATGCATACATATAATATATTTAAATATGACCTATTTTGCATTACAAATTAAAACTTATCTTCTACAGTGAATTTAAAGTTTAAAAAGTTTGTTATTCAACAAAAAAGAAATTTCACCTCTTCAAACATTTTCTTTTTGTCTGGTGCAGCGGTGGACTTTTTGCGTCTTTTAACGGTGGCGACCTGGCCACCGGTCGTCATTTGGTTCATGGCGAAAATCATGGCTGTGCTTGTTGGCTGATTTCCTTTGTCCATCATCGTAAACAAATCCTACAAAAACAAAACAAAATTGATGAAATATCAACACTATTATTTTCCTCCATGGTTAATTAGTTGTATTTGTATTGTTGTAAACTTCACTTCAAAGAGAAAATTGTGCAAAGTGCCAAAAACAAAAAAATAAACTTACGTAAGGTGCCGAACACATGTTCTGTAGATCTCGGATGTATCTTGAGATCATGCGGAGTTTTTCAAAGTTAACGAGACCACCAACTTTGTCGTCATTTCCCTCGTGAGTGAATGTAAGATCGTGGGAGACAACAGGATAAAATGGAATCTGTGAATGGAAAAAAAATATATTACAAACTATCACATCAAAGTGATATACAAATTTTATTTTTATTACAACAAAGAATTTTTTTTATCTTGAATGTGTCATACATTAACCCTATACCGCCTGAATTATTTTTTCATATTACCATTGTTTTAACTATATTTTGAATTAAATGTTTTGTTCCCGGAGAGTGATATACAGCGAGCAGTAGAGGGTTGAATGATAATTTATGTAACCCTGATTTTTTTTATTATGGTTTAGAATATACAAAACTGTTCTTAAAAAGTTCTTACATCAATATTATAAGTTTGATCTTCAAACTTATACCTTCATATTAGTATATTTTCATAAAATTTATACAAATTTCTGTAGACAAGCTGGCCTAAATAAACTTTTAAGGACAGAATGATGGAGTGTACACTTTAAAATATATTTAAATTAATTTTGAAAAGGAATGAAACTTTTTAAAATATATCATACATTTCACAAATGTTCAGAGCACAGTCCTAACATAAAAGCATTGCTAATTTAATACTAAAAATTTAAAGTTTCGGCAAAGAACATAATAAAACTATCTTACAGTAGGTGGTTGGATTGAATCATTGTTGATCAAGTTTCTATATTTGCTCATATTCCGAGATGGATCCATCAAATCGGTCATATCGTCGAACAATCTTTGGTAACGTTTTGGTAGTTTTTCCCATGTCTGTTTCAGCCTACTGATCGAACTATGTCCCAGGCCAGAAAGAATGGCAAACATGGAGTTGAAATTTTTGCATTCTTTACATTGTCCTGAAAGAAATTGACAAATGTTAGGTAAACAGAACAAATACAAAATCAATTATTTGATAATTAATGAAGAATGCAACACTTGATTAAGGAATGAATAAATGAATGTATAAACATAAAGGCCTATGCCCAGCATTGCAACCTGTGGAGCAATTGATTAAGACCACTTAAATGTTGATACCAAATATGAATCAAGTACCCCTTAAATGTTGATACCAAAAGCATAATGCAAGTACCACTTAATTTGATTTTCGTTTTATAGTTATAAATTTCAACTAGTTTTGATGTTGGCAACTAATTAGTAGTTACATGGATTGGAAGATAATAAATAAAATTTTCTTAAGTAAAACAGTTTGTAACAATTCAAAAAATACTTTGACATTTGATAAAATTAATACAAAATAGCCAATAAATCGAAAAACACAAATTTCACCAGAATATTTGTAGAGAGTATATTATTTTCATTGTTATGAAACATCTATTTACCAATTTTGAAGTAATTTGATCCATAAGCAAAAAACATTATATTGTATGTGAATTGTTGGTCTCATTACCATGCTGTATGGAGAATGTGTTTATTCACAACTGAATTGTCAAGATAAAATATTTGTTTACTCACTTGCAACTTTGATGAACTGTTTAATAATTTTAGACCTCTTCAATATGTTATGTTCTGAGCAAACTTCCGTCACAACCCAAAACATTTCTTTATTTACGAGCTGAAAAATAACAAGATTATTGGCATTTTATAATTTAATGACATTTATATTTTAGATGACCTAACTTGAATCATTTTTATTTGATAAAAAAAATAACGTTATTTCCATCTGTCCATCTGTAACCAATGTATTAGATAATGTAGAAACATAAGAATAATGTCAACTTGTCTTACCTCAGCAAATTGTGACAAGGCCGGAGTTCCGTACTGAGACTTGATGTGGAAGAGATAGTCGACATATTCCGTGGGCTCGATCTGTCTGAAGATGGTGAAGTCCTCGAGGGTGAGCTGGATGGCCAACTCAACCGAGTTCAGTTGCAGGAAGTTCACTTGAGACTCTCTATACAGATCGTTCACAATCTCTTCGGTTGTGAAATTTTGTGAGTGAGTGACATTCTTCAAATAATAACGACTGCTCAAACCTGCAAATAAAATTTGTTGTTTAATTCAAGTAATTGATAATTACATAATTTTATATATTGTTCAATAGATTTCAATTTCCCAGCAAAGCACAAACACTTTAATAATGAAAAATTATACGTTTTGTATTGTTAATTATATATTATTAACAGAAGTGAGATTGACTTTTTTATCAATGTTACTTATTTCAGGGTGAAAAAAAAATATTTTCAAATTAAACATTTATAAACGACAGAAATTAAAAACTTACCTATCCTTTCCGCAAGATTTTGTAGATTATCCGGGAGTCTTTTTTGCTTGACAATATTTTGGTCGGAAACTGTGACTTCATACAAAGCATAATCTGATGACACATCACTGTTGTTGAAAGCCTGAAGGGCGAGCATAACAACTTCTCGGGCAGTCGTCTCTTTGTTCACAGGCAGAAATCTTGCTGAATGATCGACTGCTTTGTAAACCTACAAAAATTAAAGGTTTTATTACTTGAATCTTGATGAAAATTGCATTTTTACCAAGGTTAATTTTAGTACACACCCTCCCTGACAGTATCAAAAAATACAAAAAGTGAAAAAAAAATTACCTTAAGAACATGATCGGGAAATTCGGTTCTCGTGTCTTCATAGCCAACTGTGGTCAAGTCTGGATTGCTTCGACTGAGATATGGAGGGACTCCCACACTGGATGACTGCGATGAGACACTTTCGTCGCTGTTCACTTGACTTTCACTACAAATGAATGTTGAAAATTATTTTTGGAACAATAATTAGCCTACAGATAGATATATGGTGTAAATGAGAACTGTTTTTTCTGACTTATGCTTAAATTTTTTATTATTATTATAGAATATTATACAGCACATTAGCTACAGAGACAAAGAGTGCTGTTGATTTATGTTTAAGTGTACAATATTGCTGTGTTTCATTGACCACCATAGTGAATAATTTTATTGTAGCAACATTCTAAAATTCAACTTTTTTGTTCAAAATCTATTTAAAACAAAAAATGTAACTCACATCACATTATTCTGAGGTATAAATTTGCGGAAGACGTCGAACACCTTTCCTCTCACCATGGCGCTCTTTCCCTCCTTTTTCCCTTGAGGTGAGCGGGTGAGGGTGCTCATCAGCATTTCCGTGTTCAAGGTGTTTTGGTTGCCATTGGCAGGGTCAGTTTGTTTTCTGTTTGGCAGCCGTGGAGAATTTTTCGGTGTTTCCAGCATGGCTTTGAAAGCTGCAGAAAAACATTGTTAAATAAAAGCGTCATTTTTATAATATTATGAAAACTATTCCAATGTTTGTACCAACTAAGCTACAAGTTAAATATTACATAAAAGAATGCCACATTGTAAAGTTTTTAACATCACTCACCCAATAAATTACTTTTCACCGTAATTGCCAAATGGCAATTCGACCTTAAGATTTCCAAAGCATTTTGGTGCTTCATTGTCTCGAAGCCTTGGCCATTCACTTCGATTATTTGATCGCCTCGTTTCAAGCCTACTTCTTCGGCTTTACTGCCCTTTTCCACCTAATGAAATAAAGTAAATTTTGATGATAATAAGACCAGTACATATAACTTCAATTTCAAACAAGTGTTCATATTTTCAGTGAGTTATTAGTAGTTGGACAGGGAACCATATTGAACAAAAAGATGTTGTTCAAATTCAGGAGCTGACACTATGTTTAACAATGAAAAGATCTTCCCTTGAACCCACCTCAGAGATGAAGATTCTGAACCCCCTCTCGTGGCCCCCCAAAATAGAGAAGTGGAGGATGTCCCCCCGAGAGGGTCGGGTGAGGGTGACCGTTCTAGCCCTGGCCTTGGTGGCACAGGCAAAGTCAAGAATCCTCAGCTGGTCCATCATCTTCTCCCTTTCAAGCAACTCCTCAAACTGCATCAAGAAGCTCATCATGATCGGGTTCATCTCGAAGTCGGTGAAGTGGTTGTTCACCCACAGCACCACCACACGAGTCACCCGGTCACGCTTTGTTGGGTCTTCGAACCTACAATAAAATCGGAAAAGTTAGTAAAGAATTCTGAGTAATATAATTTTTTATTTAAAATAGGAAATATATTCTTTGGTTCAATTCAATCATAAAATAAAACAGATAAAAAACAGCTAAATGTAAAATAAAATTCAAGATAAGAGCCACTAACCATTCCAACAGCTTGTTTGCCACAGCAAGAGGATCGCGAAGGAACGTTCGATGTGTGAGCAGAAAGTCTTCAACATATGTTGGGTCGACATTATTTTCCACTTCCACCAACTGACTCATCAGTTTTTCAGGAGTGCCCTAAAAAGATTGGTTCAAATTGACATTCATGTTACAAAAAAAAAAAAATATTAATAACAATTTTAAAAAAATGAGATGCAAGTGAAAGCACTTTAAAAACTTTAATTTTAATTGTTGAGAAATAACCTCACCTTAATAACTATATTGCCTTTGCGATTACAAGCTTCAATATGCCTTTGCTCAGTGACCAGCACAGTGACACCATCCTCCTCCACCCGGCGAGTGTTCTCCTCACCCTGGTCGAGAATGCGATAATAATCGCACTGCTTGATGCACACGAACTGGCAGTCATCCACCTTGGACCGCATCACACCCGAGTGATACATCTTCTCCATCGTTCGGGTTATCCCGAAGCTGTCACCGAGGTGTAGCTGGTGGGAACCGCCATCAGGGTGGGCCACTTCGACATGACCATTGATGATCACGCTCCATGAGTCCAGCTCTTCACCGTCGTGCATTAAAGTTGTATCCGCATTTTCTACCACAGCAAACACCTGTAATTTTTACATTGTATTATTGAAACTTCTCTTTTTGCTCTGTTTGGCTGGTCAATTATATGAAGATTGAGTCAAAGCAAAAATTGCATTAAACCCAAAATATTGAAATTACTCACCATTGCTTGACACATTGCACGCCTTACAGCTAGCGTCATGTTGGAGAATGCTCGTAGCCTCTGTGTGAATTCCAGTAAGATTTCTATGTCATCTTCAGTTCTCTCGGTTGGATCTTTCTCCAAACATTCTCGCACTGAATCTCGAACATCTAACCCCTGTAAAGAAAATATAAAATTAAAATGGATTTATTGAATTCTAAATCCACATTAAACACCAAAATTTGTTCATTGAATATCAAGTAGCCATTAATGTCAATAATGAAGACTGATTCAAAAATAAATTGTTGCTTACCCCAATACTTTCTGCCAAATCTTCCTCATCGGAATCAACGATACTTTCTTTCAACCCAGAAAGGTCGACATCATCAGGTTCAAGGGAGTGCAACGAATGGCACATTGTGTCTGATCCAGAATAAGCACTGGACGTGTCGGAACCATCCCTTATGGAGGATCCGACGCTGCCCCGACTTCTGCCGCCCCTCACAAGATCTGGCAGATAATCGTGTGTCTGTTGGTGGATGTGTGGATGATGATGGTGATGGTGGTGGATGTAATGATGATTTGGTTCTGGATGAAGGTGATGATTGGGGCCATTGTTGGTGTTAGTCAGGGTGGAGTTTGTGGTGTTTGTGCCGACACCTCCGGCTCGGATTGGCACTTCGCTTTGCTCCAGAGCCAACATCTTCTCCAGGTTCATCGTGTTTACCGACGTTCGGTTCCCTGGCCGCATCACCTGCACATCAGGGTAATCAATCTGAAAAAAAAACATTGGTTTTAATAATTTATAAAAAGTAAATAAAAAATAAATTAAAATAATTAGAAGAGCTCATGACAACGGTCAACTATAGTGCTCATTATGGGTTTGAAATACTTTGGTATTATAAACTGTGTAGCAAGTAAATTCATTAAAAAGTTCACCAAAGTATTTATAAACAAAACATTACAATAATATATAATAATATACAAAATAACTGCTTGTGACAATGTAAGAAAATAATGAAATTCATACAAATGAATTTTTAAAGTATTTCAAAAGTAGTTGATTGTTTAAAAACTATTAGGAACATCATTAAGTTTTAAATACAAATATTTAATCCAAACTGCTTAACATAATTATTATAAAAGTTGGGCAAATGTCGGCATCTATATAAACATTTCATTTCAAAACAATTTCTTGCATAGTTATTTGAAAATAATAATAAAGTAACACTTTGATTGAAATAAATCTTGAATTTAATTTCAATATTTAATTGCTAAATTCAAACTTTAGGCAATAAAGGTCAGGAAATTTTAATAAAATAGGCATCCACACCTAAATTATGTAAATGATATCCTTAAATGGTATAATTATCAGCAAACTCAAGACATATTGATCAAATAAATAATAACATTACATTGAATCAAAACACAAAGAAGATAAATGAAAATGTTTCAAACTATGCCATAAATTAGACATACATCTAAATAAGAACAAAACAACCAAAACAGACAAACAAACAAAACAAAATATGCGAAAAATTAAACATAAATCCAGATAAGAACAAAACAAACAATAATTAGCATGGCACAAACATGACAAAAGAAGCCATAGAAAATAAATCATTGCTCAGTTAAAACCAAACATATTTATTCCATTGTCAATTAATTGTTTATTTATTTGTGGTAAACATATTTGAAATAATGATTGTTTGTTTTTCATTCAGTATTTAGTTTAAGATTATATCACATTAATGAGATTTCATTAGATTCATCCACTTATGAAACAAATTAAGTTCTGATTTCCCAGTTTATAAAATGTTTTATTGAATTAAAAAGATTAAGAAATGAAAACAAAATTATTTTTACATAAACACAAAGGCAAAGAAAAATTTGAACATTTGCAGCAGTTAATCAAGACATTCTATACAGATTTATGAAAAAATTCAACCTAAATAAAAGTTTATTTGAGACTAGAAAAGAAAAGTGATTAAAATTAAATCCAACAACTGCAAAAAAACATTACAAATTTGCCTCCATGCTTTACAGACATTTTAATTAGACGAATCCTTTCAAAAATAAAGAGTATGTCAATTGAATGCCTTGGAAATTACTGAATAAAAACATGTTCAAAAGTAAAGTGAAAATGTACCAGAATACACGACATACAATAAGAATGTTTCAATGCAAACTATTATGTCTTTTAGCTCTTATTGGAACATTCACTCAAGAAAATCTTCACAAATGAAAAAAAATTAAGGAAAATTAACATTTTTACTAAATTCGAATATTTATGCAAATGTTATACATTTTGTTGCTAAACAAACAACATAGTCTTCGTTCTTCCTAACGCTTATTGTAAGGAATTGGTAATGTTTTATTGAATGTCCTTTCAATACAAACAGCAATACGTTTCAATCCTTATGACAATAACTACGGTGATATTAAAGGGTTAACCTCTATACAGTATAGCAGTAAAATTAAAGAAAAATTCAATGTTGCTCTCAAGTCTAGTACACAACCAAAACAGTTTATTTAATAAAGTACAAAATAAGGCAAAAGCAATGAAAAAAAACTATTGAAAAGTGACAAAAAGCCAACCAATTAAAATGTTTCTCAGAATTATCTGTCAATAAATAATTGCATTAAAAATTAAAATAAACATTAGAATATATTTCAAAGTGACCTGAATGATAATTTTAATGTATTTCATGAACTCATATCACCACCTGCTTTAACATAACATTACCAGGCACTAAAACACAAGACCTGCCTTGCAGGGATGGCAATTTCTCAAGTTAGGTCAAGATAATTATTTTATATTTAGTTGTTTTTTATTTGAAGTAAACATCATTTCACTTTGGTTTAAAATAACATCATCTATTGAGAGGTTAGTCTTAATTAGTTTAAGTACATTTGTTGAGACAAGGATCTCATTGAGAGACAAATACGAACCATATTCTTATTTTAAATTTGTATGTGACGAATACAAGACATAAAATGGGAGAGAAATAAAAAACGTAGACACGAGAGTGTGCCTAAACACACGCTCTACAAATGAAATAAAATTATAAAACATGTTATCTCAACTAAGACAAACATCATGGCAGGAGATGAAAGTTTATTTAATTATTTATAAACAAAATTACACAACTTTTATCAACACATTAGTTTTTGCAACTGTTGTCCGATTAATTTAACATATATTTCACTCAACTTATTTATATATGTTGAATACTTCACTCACAACTAAACTATGCTTTAACTAACCATGAAACATCTAACATGTAAACTCAATAAATAAATAAAAACAAATAATTAAGTAAAGAATAAAGGAATACAAATGAAATAAAAGAATTAGAACAGAAGAAATAAACAAAACCTAACCAATGAATCCATTGAACATTTTGTGCCAAAGAGATTGAGGTTCGAGTGACCTGGAAGGCGCTTACAAGTGGAACGCTGAGAGTGTTCGGCAAAACGAGTTTCGAGTCCAGTGCAGAAGGTTACATAAAGTCGTGACTCAAGCCTAATGAAGGCACCACAATCAAATGCCAGCCAGCTATAGCATGTTTAGAGTTTAGATGGATGTATAATATGGCATGTGTGTGTGTTTGTGTATGCGTGTGTTTGTGTGTGCGCGCGCATGTGTGTGCGTGTGTGTGCGTTTGCGTGTGTACTCGCGTATGTGTGTGTGTGTTTGTGTATGCGTGTGTTTGTGTATGCGTGTGTTTGTGTGCGCGCGCGCGCGCGTGTGTGTGTGTGTGTGTGTGTGTGTGTGTGAACCGGCGCGCGTGTCTATGTATGTGTTTCAATGCGTGGCATAAAAATTAAAAATGTTGTTAATGAATAAATGAACCGACCATTGGAAATGTTACGTTGCCTTAGGGCTTAGATGCTGAAAGGATTATTTTGTTACAACAATTAAAATTTATAAACAATTTCTTCAGAATTCTTCTATATTATGTAGAACGCGTTTAAATGTCAACATTTCATTACACTATAAGGTCAGGATATTTTTATGTAATAATATGAAACATCTTAATAAATATTTGGTTAAAAATGTGTTTATTTTTGTAAAAAAAAACATTTAAAACTTAAAATCATATTCATGAGTACTTGAAACAATTTCGCGATACTTACAGTTTAACAATTAATTAAGTAGGGTCATTGCACGGTTGAAGACAGTGTTTATAATTACCGACGCCCTAATGTTAATTGTAATGCACAATAGATTTAGGCGTTGGGTGTCGACAAATACAAACACTGTCGGTAACCGTGCTATTACCATACTCGTATTTTTTAGTGTAGAAATAGTTTCGATTTCATGTATGAAACCAAATCGATTTTTTAAAACTTTCAACACAAAAAAAAATTCAAAAAATATATTTGATAATGAGAACCAATCTGATATTCACTAAAAATCTAAATTTTCTTAAAAAACGATAACACAACATTTATTTTGTCATATTATTATTGTTATGTCATCATAATCAATGTCTTTATTACTATTATAACATTATTGTAATTATAACTTTTAAATGTCAATAATAATATACTCAATTGTTATTGTCGTCATTTCTATTATTTTCATTATGATTATTTGAAAAATGTTGAAAATGTCCCTTTAAAAATAGAGTTGTTGCTGAAATTTTTTCTAGAGAACAAAAATATGAAATGAGTCTCCATTTAAACCATTCATAAAAATGTTTAATTCCGGTGACGTCATTGTTCTTTATTTGCAGGTTGACTTTTATTCTTAGGTTAAAATTTATTTCTATTCAGGTTGATGTTTCTTTAGATTTAGGTTGACTTTTTTATTTTTATGTTGAAATGTATTATTATTCAGTTTGCATTTTTGTTAGATGTTTACATAACTTTTTTTATGTGGACACAGCATTTACTTTATTAACCATAGTTTATTAGACTATAGTCAACAAAATTGATATAAACTTCACTAACTTCCAAAATAACTTGGGTCAACCGTCACATGATATGGATCAACAATAGCACAAGTGAGGTAGGCTCTATGTAATTTGAATGTGGGTTACCTCACGTGTGTTATTTTCGATCCATAGAGTAACAGAATTATGGCACACCTGACATCAAAAAGATAACTGTTTCTCAATTACAAAGAAAAGTTTTAATTGAAGACGCATCAAAATATGATGAAGTGAAAACCTTGATTGGGTTCGATGCATCCAGGTTACTCAGCACCATTAAAAGGAAGCAGCCAAGTCACACCTCATTTGTGGCCAATCCAAAATGGCGTCTTAATCTTTTCCACGTTTATCAAAATCAACATTTCTACATTTTTCAATACTATAAAAAAATGAAATAATTTTCAGTTTAATGAACAGTTTGTAATCTTTGAAAGAAATTATGGTTTAGAACCTTGAAATCATGTTTGTTTACATTGCAGTAGAACAAAACGAAATAAAAAATATTAAAACATTTAGAAAGAAAATACAAAAATGAAGACTTTTTTTAGAATTATTTTCTTTGCAAACGAGCAATTGGATCGCCTCAAATGATTCTTTTATGAACTTTTTTTTTAAGAAGTCGTCAAATAAATATTGATCATAATTTATGCACAAGTCAAGGCAAAACGAAAAATAAAACTTTTTTGGATGAACCTTTGAAAAAAAATGTTAATGGAGAAAAAATATTAAAGTAAAAATTTCGTAACAACGTCGAGCGGAAATTTATTGCAACGACGTTAATGTCAAAAAAATGTTTAATGGTCGCCATCCACGGAATTCATTCAAATGCGAACGCCGACCAAAACCAAGTCTTGCAGTGAAGAAAAAACGTTGTTTATATTTTATGGTAATCAAATTTTTTCATAATTAGGCAAAAATGTTTAAAATATTCGTATCTATAAATATAAATATATAATTGAATTTTACACAAACTAAAAATATTTGAAATAAATTATCTCTCAAAATTTCATTTATATTTTTCACAAATACCTCCAAGCAAGATTACACAAATGTGTCTCTACCTAAATGAATTCAAAATAATTTCAGATGAATCTTTAATTTAGACACTCGATGAAAAAAAATTTATCCAATGCTGAGGAGACAACTAATAAAATTGTTTTCAATGTTAACTCTAACGTATTTTAATCTTCAAGCAGACGTTTTAAATGGTTAAATATTTTTAAATGTATAAAATGGTTAACCCAACCTTATGAATTATTATAAAAAAATCACAAAACTATTGGGAACAAATCACAGAAGCGAGAACATAAGCCACGCACCTTTTTGAATTAGATTAATATTGAAATAAAGAAACCAATTTTTTCAACACCTTTATCTAGTTTATATTTTGGGAGGGTCAATGTTAAAGTTATTATGCTTACGTAAACTGTCATTAAAACAGTATTTATGTTTTTATAAACAATGTTACCATTAAACTACAATGTTTAGAAAAAATATTACATGAAAAAACATGTACACCAAACTAACATAATAAATACAAATAAAAATTCCCATTAAATATTTACAATTAAATTGCCATTGGCGTGAATGGATTAAAATATTGGCCATTATATAATAGTAATTACTTAGACCTTTGATTATATGCAAATAATTTCCAGTTAATTCTAGTAACTGTACTTTACAAGGACAATGTTTTTCAGGGAGCCTCAACAAAAGGTCAACAAGTGCTATACTAAATTTTATCACTAACAACTATTTATCTTTCTGACCGTTGTTTCTTTTTATATTCACGTCTGTCATTGAAAATGGCGTTTAAATGTTTTTGCAAATATTATGTAATATTTTGTATATTCATGATTTTTTCAACACTTAATACAAAAATACATTCGAAACAAATTATTAAACCACACTCTTTTTTATATATATATATACATAAATACACACACACACAATTACAGAAAAATAATCAAAACAACATGTTTTTTTGTAATTTATTTCGATATTTGTTAAATCGAAAACTTATTCAATAACCTAAGTCTTATTGCTCCAAATAATCTTTTGTGTAAGTGAAACGTTAGAGCTTGTATGAAGTTGTTCAAATTTATTGCAGACAATTAAAATGATTATAAATGTTCGAAATGAAGGCTAGTGAATGGATGCCAAAGATATTTATTGAGTGAAAACACAAGAAAATCCAACAAAAAACAGCCCAAAGATGCAGATTATCTTACCAGCTCAACCTTTGACCCAACCTCGCCCTTTAACACCTAACAGTTGTTATCATAAGGTCTAGAATACATTACACTTGCATTAATAATAATCCTTATGTGTATCTATAGGCAGTGAAGAAAGGTTATTATTATTACTATTACTTTTATTATTGATTTTATTATTATTATATTATTATTAATTTTATTATATTATTATTACTTTTATTATTATATTATTATTACTTTTATTACTATATTATTATTACTTTTATTATTATATTATTATTAATTTTATTATTATATTATTATTAACCTGTTCAAGTGGGAGGAGCTTGTTATAATTGTGTATTTATGGGCGTGGTCTCTGGTATTCTATCATGTTCGAACGCCTTTTACATTTTTATATATTTGCTGCATTATTTATTTATTTATTTATTATTTGTTTATTATTTATTTATTATTTATTTATTATTTATTTAGTTGCATTATTTATTTATTTATTTATTATTTACTTATTTATTTATATATTTGGCTGCATTATTTATTTATTTATTATTTATTTATTATTTATTTAGTTGCATTATTTATTTATTTATTTATTATTTATTTATTTATTTATTTATATATTTGGCTGCATTATTTATTTATTTATTTATTTATATATTTGTCTGCATTATTTATTTATTTATTTATTATTTATTTATTATTTATTTATTATTTATTTATTATTTATTTAT
>JARUHE010144307.1:0-36275 GCA_031471125.1 Archaeomysis grebnitzkii | reverse complement strand
AAAATAAGAAGAATAAGAAGAATAATAAGAATAATAAGAATAAGAATAAGAAGAATAAGAAGAATAAGAAGAAGAAGAATAAGAAGAGGAAGAATAAGAGGAAGAAGAAGAATAATGATAATGATAATAATGTATTGCATATAGCGCAGATAGGATTCAATGAATACTTTTCAGCGCTTCACATATTTAGGCCTTATTACTATTACCCACATCAGTGATGTGTAGTAGTATACCCTAAGGATATATATCAGACAAATGATGCCTCACTCAAGCCGAGGTATGTTTAGCATACGAGATTTAAAGGGAATACAAGCACGTTCAAATTCGCAAAGGATATCTTGAAACGGCCACGAATCAATACATAAAGATTGTTTTAATAATAACTTAAAGTGTTTTAGGTCTCACGTCAACTTTTAATCAGACGTTAAAAGGTTAAGTAATTACATGCTTGGACGACCTGTTACTTGCATTTTGGATTGAGATGTTAAGTTTAACCAAATGGTTTGTTAATCCTCTATTGCAAGATTATTTGTTGTTCGAAGGAAAAATATAATTAAAACAATTTAGTATATAGGAATCTTAATAGTAGTCGTGAATTACGAGTTAAGGCGACCATGATAATGAGCAATCTCTTTTTTTGTACTTCTTTTATAGATCAAAGAACATCTCAATCTTACTAACATCTATTCAAGACCATCTTAATTATTTTATCACAGTCTTTATAAACAAAGTTACTCAAACTATTAACAGTAAGAAATTTAAAAGAACGTTTAACTAGTATAGTTATTAAAGAGCTAGCTTAACCAGTTCCTATATTTTTTTTCAAATAATAAACACGCATTGGTAAATAATTTAACAAATAAACCTAATAAAGAAAAAGGTTTTAAAAATAAAAATATATTCGAATTAATTCAGCCAGCTTGCCAGAAAATAGAGATACTTGTCACTTAACATTAAACAGAAAATAATTGCTTTTAGATATTACATTATTTTTACTATTTTTTAATTTATTTTATTGTATACTTTTAATTTTCAGGTAAATAAATGTCATTTTAAGACTATTATTTAAACTAAAGCGGTTTTAATCAGTAAGCATTTAGTTGTTTTAAGCAAGTATTTCAATTGAAAATAAAGTTTGACTTTATTTGATTATTTCAGTAAGTTCTGATTTTTTTTAAATATTTGCATCTTGACACTAAATTTCATAAACTCCATTTGGAAGTAAAAAATGCTTCAAGTTACAAGTTTGTTAATGTTTAACTATTAATTTATTTATGTAAAAACTGTTTATATGAAAATCTACCAAATACTCAAATAAAAAAATAATTATAATACATTATATAATTAAATAAATAAACCAACAATCATACAATATATTCATACAACGTTGTACATCTATAAATACAACTAAAAAATCAGACACAAAGGCACTTTAATCAAAATGTCAAATAAAACAAATAATAAAAATATTTTATTAAATTCAAAGACAAAAAAAACACAAATTGTCGGCGCATGAAAAGCGACGAATGTTTTCATTGGAGGA
Source organism: Archaeomysis grebnitzkii (assembly GCA_031471125.1). NCBI lineage: Eukaryota > Metazoa > Arthropoda > Malacostraca > Mysida > Mysidae > Archaeomysis > Archaeomysis grebnitzkii. Next base: position 34,732 of record JARUHE010144307.1, on the reverse strand, counting down.
AAAGGTCACCCGATTGCAATTGACACCGAAGGAGGTCAAAAATTTGTGCTAATGACGGCGATTAAATGTATCACAAAATTGTATCACAAAACATCAGTTCAGTCTATTCATAAACGTCCGAATTGTGTAGCACTCTAAGCTGCATTTCAATTTATCTCTTCACACACCTCTAAAGGTATAAGAATATTCATCTGGGATGTAACAGGGTAGGAGAAAATAGAATATTTAGTTTGGGTGTAATGAGATAGAATAAAAGTTCACGTGATTACATCCTTGCGACGTCTTATGACTAAAGTTATAAGGCTATTTATTCAGCTGAAAAATAACCTGACGCGGGCAAGGAAGAGAATAGATTGTAAGGGGTTTACCCTCTTGTGATATGGTTCATCGAAATAAATGATTACAAATTTACATTTATTTGTTGTTCGTATTATCCTCTATTAGTAATGATAATTATATTAACAGAAACATTATTATCAATATTGGTATTATATATTATATCATACCTACTGGTACAGCTTTTCTGAATTCAACCAATAAGGAATTTTCCAAAAAGGCGAGAAAAAACACCATTTATTTCATACTGCTGGTACTCTCAGAGTAGAAGTTGTGAAAAATAGCTTTAGTGTTTATATAAATTTAATTGTTTTTATTAGTTGTATTATTATAATTCTTCATAGATTATAAAAAATGAAATTACAACATTCATTTAATAAACACTTATTAAAATTGGATTTACATTAACTGATGATAAAGTTCTAGTCTAAACCTAAGCATTACGTGTTGAAAACCCTGGCAAGCATCCGCTAAGCTACTTTAAGATTAACTAAAGAGCCAATGTTTAATTTTTATATAACAGAAAATAATATGTTTGAGTCAAAATAATTCATCAATGTTTTGTGCGACAAAATATGAATGAGCCAAAGAAATAAAAGATAAAAAATACACAGTCGTCCGTCATCTTTATAGTAGGTGTCTTCATCCTCGTCATTATTATCACTCCACCTGTAAACAATAATCATCAACAGTCAACATTGACATCACTATTCACATACAATACACACAACAATCAATCAAACAGCAACCAAGTACCAACCAGGTACCAACCAACTACCAACCAACTCCCAATCGTGACTTAACATTTTCCGCCCACACAACCAGATCATCGGTCAATTTGAGCAAAGACTGAGGATGAATTCATTCTCATAATTGAAGTCGACAAAATATTTGGAATCCTCGTCCAAAGAAAAAACTCACCAAGAGGAGATGAGAAGAGTTAACCTTTTGAGGCCAAAAAAAATCCAAGAATCATTAACTATTTTTTCTAATGATTAAATATATTTTAAAAAATCTGAATTAATCAGAATATATCTGAATAAAAAATAAAAGTATTCAAGTCTTATAAAAGTTTATAAAAAAAATGATTTTCAACGGTGTGCCCAAAAAGTGGTTTTAGGGGCGCGTGGGTAAATAAATTAAATATTTCATCATGATGACGTCATCAAAATTGATTACAAAAAATTAACTTAAAATCCGATTAAGGCATTGTACAAAACCCAGCACTAAAGCCTAAAAGATTATTCAGTTGTAATCACTAAGTCGAAATGAAAATATTGCAATCCAAAAGATAACATGTTTAAACTGAATAAACTATTTACAGAAGATTAATTGTTATGTAAACATACATTAATTATAATAACATCTTCAAACTATTTACCTTAAAAACTTAAGTACTTATTAATTAAACAAAAAAATATTAGGAAAACACGTTAATTATTTTAGTTTTTATCTTTTTTTATTTTAAGTTGATAATTTATTTTGGTGTTTTTACTTGAATAAATTTAGTAAACTAGTTAGTGAAAAAAATTAATTATTTAACAGTTTTTGGAATTAACTGAGCTATTATACAATTAGTTTTATTAACATTTGATGTCGTACATGCACAGAGCACCACAGAACATTCAGTACAGTGTTCAAATATATGAAGACCATTGCTAAATACACAGATTAATACAGATATAATTAACATTGTATATATATATCTACGGTTTTTCTTTTGCCAAGCACGCAAACGAAGTGTGGGAAAAACACTACATATTTTTTTAATAACAACAATAGTAATAGATAATTCTTGCATTTGGAAATACAAAAGAAACTAAAAAAGTTAACATAACAAATTAGAAATAAATTAAGACAACAAATACAAAATCGATCCCAACCAGTCCCAAAAAAGGACTTTCTGCAGATCCTTTTGAGCGAGTCCTTCAAATGATCGGAGGGTCCTCGAGGAGCGACGTCCGAGGGAGATAATGGATGTTCAAACAACGTTGTCAACAAGGTGGTTGGTTGGAAGACCCTGCCAACATTTACAACGGAGGACGTACGACTTAAATACTATTTTATACGACTTCCATGCCATTTTATAAGTCAACAATTCCATCCTATAGGACTTAAATACGGTTTATAAGATTTCAATACCTTTTTATACGACTTTAATACTGTTTTCTACAACATCAATACTGTTTTATACGTGTTTAACGCCCTTTTATACTACTTAAATACCGTTTACAAGACTTAAATACTATTATACACGAATAAATTACGATTATGTACGACAGCAAAGAGGCTGTATAAGATTTCATACAACTTCGTACACGAGTCTTATAAAATTAGATAAGTTTTTTCTGGAAATCCCATCACTGTGATCAAAGTATTCAGCTCATCAAGAACAAATAATTGCATAGAGCCATTCCCGATTACCTAAAGGGTTTGTAATTACCGACACCCTAAGCTTAACTGTGCAACTGGACTAGTGCATTACAAATATCATTAGGGTGCCAGCAATTTGAACCCTGTCGGTAACTGAGCAGTGACCATAGTTCCTTCCATTATTAGTTGATTAACATCATTATTATTAGTCGATTAATATCATTATTATTAGTCGATTAAAATCATTAGTCGATTAATATAATTATTAACTATAGTTAATATAATTATCATTAGTTTTAGTTAATATAACTATCATTAGTTTTAGTTAATAGCATTATTGTTAATTATAGTTACTATAAATATTATTAATCAGTTAACATCATTTTTAGTTATAGTTAATATCATTATCATTAATCATAGTTAATATCATCATTATTAATCATAGTTAATATCATCATTATTAATTATAGTTAATATCATCATTATTAATTATAGTTAATATCATCATTATTAATTATAGTTAATATAATCATTATTAATTATAGTTAATATAATTATTATTAATTATAGTTAATATCATCATTATTAATTATAGTTAATATCATCATTATTAATTATAGTTAATATAATTATTATTAATTATAGTTAATATAATCATTATTAATTATAATTCCTATAACTATTATTAATCAGTTAATATCATCATTATTAATTATAGTTAATATCATCATTATTAATTATAGTTAATATCATTATTATTAATTAGAGTTAATATCATTATTATTAATTATAGTTAATATCATTATTATTAATCAGTTATCATTATTATTAATTATAGTTAATATCATTATTATTAATTATAGCTAATATCATTATTATTAATTATAGTTACTATAAATATTATTAATCTATTATCATTATTATTAATCTATTATCATTATTATTAATTATAGTTAACATCATTATTATTAATTAGTTAATATCATTTCCATTCATCCCAAAAGGAGTTGTCAAACTGCAGCTCTCCCTACAACTCAGTCGCCCTTCCAGATGCAATCGCGTCATCAGACGACTTTATTTTCGACAAACTGGCTTCCGGTGAAGTCACAGATCTGTGGTGAAGTCTTTATCCAGCTGATCACATACGCTGGAGATGGCTTTGTTTTTCGGATGGAAAGTTCGCTTTATTGAGATTTACAAAAATACTTTAGTTTTAATCTTTTTTCATATTAAATAATAATTTTAACAGTCTTGAAGTATTTAAAAAGAACACTAAATAAAAACAAACATTTCAGTTTTTTCAAACAATTATCAATTTACTTAAATCTTAATTAGAGCCATTTATCTAACAATTATTGTCAAATCTAAGCTTTATTTTGTCGTCCTTATCTAAGTTATACTCTTATAAATTGTAAAGAAATGTTTCATTAATTTGAATGATACTTTTGAACAATTCAAACACATTTGTTAAATTGGATTTAATTATTTATCATAGGTCAGAAATTAAAATATTTTTAACATGTTAATACTCAATAAATATTTCAATTTGCAAAAATCTAAATGTTTAAAATTCATAAAAATCTTTAGTAAACAAAAGAAATTATGTAAATTTTTTTATTTACATAAACTTTTTCTTACAATTTCACGAAATGAAAAATTCATTTATCTAAAAGAGCAATTAAAAAGCGTTAAATAAATTATAAATGTTTAATTAAGATAAGTTGGAGCATTTTTCTTAATTTTGAAGATAACTATTTATAAAACTTTAGCAACAACTTTAAAATAATTTAAATAAATAGATTGTGTAAATAAAGACACTTGAAAATGGAATGTTCAGAAGTTATTAGGATTAAAAAATCATTCCAAATTAACATTGGTGCAAAGTTTTGATCTTTTAGGTTTTGTAAAAAAATCTGACTTTCAATGCTACAGAAACAGAAAGTTTATGGATACAATTTAAGAACTAGATTTGTTTCTCTTTTATTTTTTTTAATATTGTTACTATCCAAATTTTTATGGAATTAAGTGCATAAGAATTATCGTCTAACTTTCAAATTAAAGCTTAGGCAATTCCTTCTAAATTAAGTATATTAAAAATATTAAGAAGCCATTCGCACACATTGAATAAAAAATATATACTTAAAACACATCAAAACCAAAGAAATAAACCCAAAAAATATTTAATTTGACATTGAAAACTAGCATGATAGTAGTACCAACTCCTTCCCTACAAACCCCAACTTCTGAACGCCCGTATACATCTCGCCTATATTTTCATAGTCGATTTTTTCCATCAGTGACAAGATCTGTATATGTTAATTGCACCAAAGGTGAAAGGTTGAGAGTCGGTTCATCCGACTCAAGAGGCTCTTTCATCCACTCTCAGCAACTCGCATCCTCTTAATATACACTCAACTTGTGCTCTGAAGATTAACCTCAGATTGGCATACCCAGTTGAATTATCCTCACATTCACTCAGATATGGAGTGGAGCTCGCCCACCTGGTTGAGTGGCAGCTTTTATTAGTTTTGTCGGAAAAAAATGGCTGGATGGTTTTGTGGATGATATTATAATTGGATTGTTAGTGGCATTCAAGGAGAAAAATGTGTTTTCAAGAACTGTGGTTGAATTATTTTAAAATATATTTACATTGTAAGACCATTTTGATTTTTAATGTTGAAAAAATATTGATAATATTTTATAATAATTTGCTAATCATTATTGAATTTTAGCAAATACCTAAATTCTAATTTAAAACTTATTTTGAATTTACAAACTTCAAATGAGCATTTAATCACCGAAAGAGGCAAGCAGAGTGACAAGTGCAAATATTTAACTATTTTAGGTTAGCAAATATGTTTTGGCGTTTAGTTAAAGACTTATTTGCGGGCATAAATTCTAAATTAAGTACTCTAGTTAAGTGTGGAAGATTTTCGTATACAAGGTTATTTTTGCCAAAACTTTTTGAAATTTTGCATCTTAATGAAATATATAAGAATTTACGAATCTTAACACAAAGGATTAATGTAATCGTTGTAGTTAATATAACTAAGTAAGTTTAGCCATTTATATATCCCCACACCGTCCCCTATTAATGATCCACATTTTAAATAAGGTTAAAATATTATTATTATTTGTTCGATTTTTAGCTGTAATTATGATGTATTTTGTAAAACTTAGTGTCTGAATATTATGATTATTATGAATATTATGATTATTATGAATATTATGATTATGGTTATTAGGATTGTTATGATTATCACTATGAGTATTATGATTATTATGATTATTATGATTATGATTATTATGATTATGATTATTATGATTATTATGATTATTACCATGATTATAATTATGATTGCTATGATTATTACATCGGGTGATCTTCCTAATATAGCAACCACTGTTAATCTAAGGTTTGAACTATTTTTATTGTTAATAATGTGTAATATTCGAAAAATAATAATACGTTCGCTCTATATCTACTAAATGAAAAATTATCTGACACATGATCACAAGATTGTGTTTTGTAGCCGGAAATTCTGTTGAACACGAGTTGGGCTAAGATATACAAATCTTAATTATGTCAACTGTCAATCAAAAATTTGACAAAGACTTAAATCTGAAATGACTAAAATAGAATATAGATTTGTGGTTTGTTTTCCATTATGATCTCTTGCAAGTGAAATTAGTTTCTAAACATCTTTGAGATTTGTTTAGCTTTTGTTTTCATAAACTTTTCATTTATCTGACTATTATTTTAAAACCATTAAAGTTTATTTCAGGAAATTTCATTTCTTAAATATAAATGATGTTGACTTTCAACTTTATTTTTTTAACTTAAAGATAGCTTTTAAAATAAAAAAAAAGTAAAATTAAAAGAACAAAGTTAAAAAAATGATGAAAAAACATCCACAATCAAGAGTACTTGTACGCATGCGCCAAAACGTTTCATTTGGCGGTAAATTAAATCGTAATGATTGTTAGAAATAAGTGTTCGCTGATGAAGGTAATTAAGCGTAGCGCAAAAAGTAATTAACTTGATTTACTAATTAACAAAAGCTTCTCTATGATTAATTACATCGGGGAGAACACCTTCGCTAAAATAACTTGCGATAAATATGGGTCAACTAAAATCATTTCATTAACCATTTAATGCAGGGGATTAAAATACGTTAAATTTAGTCATAAACAGTTTTAATTTAGCAAGAACTTGAATTCCCGTCAGACATCAAAAGGTAATGAATGAAAAAGATACGATGAAAGCAATGAAAAAAAATGTTGGGCAGATGTTAGTAAAATTAAATGGGTTAACACCCTACAAAAAATGCAGATATTGTGTATATTAATACTACAATCTTTGATTACTACAAATTCCTATTATATGTTGGTATAATAGAATAGCTAGTAAACCAATTTAATAGCGTTACATCGATGGAAACAAGATTTCTATAATTTATACGTCGAAAGTTTATTTATTACTCAAGATTATGATAAGTACAAGTAAAACTGACATTTTAAATAAAATACACTTCTGATTTGAATCTGAATAAACTTACCAAAGAAAAACTTGAAAATTAGTCATAGAATCTGTGCAAAACGCAATCAAATTTAGAATTTTAGTATTAATTTATGTATATTCAAATACATTACAATTTTTCATGGTTCTAACTTTAAACATTATTAACAGTTTGATTCAATTCCTTGTTGAAAACTAGTAAAACTTTATCAAAAGTGTATACTATTGCATAAATATGTCAAAAATTTACTAGTTTATGGTGCAACAATCTGGAACTTTTTAATGAAATTAAAAATGTTAATAAACATTTATAGTTAATAATCAACAAACTTAAAGTTAATTTTATTAAAAAGAATTTCTTATGAAAGATATTTTATATCAAAATGTTTATTTCGCTCAACATTCAAGTGACCTATGTTCATAAATCAACTGGACAATATGAAAAAAAAAAAACAAATAGACAGATAAGAAAAATATTTTCACTTGTATGTTTCAAGTAAAAATTCTGAAAATCTTTTAGTACAGACGAACTTTTTATTTATTTTATAGCCACTGCACAATGTCAAAGCTAATAACCTATGTCAAAAATAATGGAAATCAAATCCCAACACAATGGTTAAGAACCTGTTGTACATGTATGCAAATCTCATTAATTAATGGCATAAAAGGTTAAATCTTAAGGAAGAATGTAAAATAATTATCTTGATCAATATAATGTCCGTTCTACATTGGCAACACCGCTTCTCGTCTGTCAACAAAGCAAAGTCCCGTTAAATTTGGTTAGTACTTTGTGACACAAAATAGCTTTGAAACTCATGGCCTGGCCCAATAGTATCGAATATAAATGTTAAAAAAATTTATCAACTATTTAACCATCGCTTAAAAAGGAGATTTCAATTTCACAAAACTTGATCACAATGAATGAAAATAAAAGAATCCGCATCAGCTTAAAGAGAACAAATCTTTGACGAAGAACAATAAAAATATCTCAGATCAGAAAATAATTATTAACAAAAAAAATCAAAGGCTTTTGTTTCATCATTTAATCGTATGTTTAACTTATACAAAATTATTCACCATAGTTCTACATAACTTCGAGTTCATCGACAAAATATTATAAATTATAAACTAAATAAAAGAGTAAAAAAATAACAAAGAATACATTGCAAAAACACGGTTAGATTTCAAAAAATCTTCGCATTGCTTGATAATACTGTTAGAATAAGAAAACTGGCACTCTGAGCACGATAAAAAGGGTCATTCTGAGCACGAAAAAAGGTGTCATTCTGAGCATGAATGAATGAATGAATATATAAATAAACGTTCCTATACCCGGCGGTGCACCAGGAGGGTATTCAACACCTACAAACCACGAAGATTATACTTCAACTAACTAACATAAAACGGTTTAAAAACATTTAAAAATAAAAACAATGTTAATTAAAGCTGATAAACCAATTCACTCTTTAATAGAAAACGAAAAATCAAGAATCAGAATGTTTGCATTGTCTATAAGAGGAAACGAAGTTGCCATCCTCTTCTTTCCCACAGTTAAAGCCGTCGTCGACAATAAGAAAAAAAAGCATACAACACGTAATAAATTCCAATGAAGTTGACACCTTTCATTTCCATCAATTAAACCTGTACATGTAATAAATCCCAATGAAACTGGCCCCCTTTCCTCTCCCACAGTTAAAGCCGTCATCGCCCATAAGAGGAAAGCAAACTATACGTAATAAATTCCAATGAAGTTGCCTCCTACTCTTTCCCTCAATTAAGCCAGACACCATCCTTAAGAGGAAACCAAACAACACTTAATTAATTTCAATGAGGTTGGCATCCCTTTTCCCATAGTTAAAATATCACATCGTCAAAAAAGTAAAGCAAACCTCACGTAATATATTCCAATGAAGTTGCCACCTTTTTCTTTCCCTCAAATAAACCTGGCACCGTCCATAAGAGGAAGGCAAACAACGATGTGAGCATGAGAAAAGGAGTCACTCTGAGCATGAGAAAAGGAATCACTCTGAGCATGAGAAAAGGAATCACTCTGAGCATGAGAAAAGGAATCACTCTGAACAGGTCAGAGTTGAGTTTGACCATCTGTGGATCAATGTTTACATAAAGAAGTTCAGCACTCAATTGTGTTTTCAAAATGTTGATATAATGCAAGAAAACACACATTACATGTTCCATCGTTAATGCATACGTGTGTGCATATTATACATACGTGTGTGCATGTGGTACATACGTGTGTGCATGTCATACATACATACATTTATTCATACATATAGCTTAATCATATACCGGAAACAGGCACATTTATATTTAAATATAAATTATCAATCTCATGCATAGCTTACACACATCTACAATTATGCATATATTTTCAATGTATGATTAAAAAATTCATATATTTTGATGTATGAACATGTTAACTATCTTCTGCTTGAGCTTAAAACATATTGGTATCAGACAATAAACAGCTGTTTTTTCATTTGTTTGTTTATTACTCTCATGATAAATTATAGAGCCATGTAAGTTTTGATTTATTAGCGTCATATATTTAACATGTGCATGTGTAAAAAATAGGGACAGAAAACATACACAGATGATGAACATGTGCAATTTCATACTTCATTGAACAAGTCCGTGTTTCATGCAAACATGAAATAAGTTTTTAATAAAAGTATAATTTAGCTTTGTATGAATGTATCCTTAGCAGATCTTTCTACGCAATCTGAATTTATTTAAACACATCGATAAATGTCTCTTATATTCCTGTATTTATGGTATTATTGCTCGTATATTCCTGTGTGTGTGGTATTACTGCTCGTATATTCCGGAATTTGTGTTCTCGTCAACCAAAATGTTATGGACAGTTTTAATTTTTTGTTGATTATTGTATGGGCTAAAATGAAGAAGAAATGCATTTTTTGATTTATTTGTAATGTTGATTTGATAATTTAATTCTGTATACTAGAATGTATTTCCATTGACGAATACTCTTAATTTTGGGTCATAGTACATCAAAGCTTACAATGTTTCAGTCTCGCAGCGTAATGATTAATATAACTGATAAAAAATAAAACACCCTAACTATTCTTTCTATTCAATTGTTAAGCCAATGTCAAGTCAAACATCAAATTGTTTATCTATAGAAGTACGAATTATAATGTAAGGTTTGCTATTCGTTAAAACTGAGTACTGCCTTTACATACAAGTATAAACAAAAATCAAAGACTTTTAATAGTGATTCATGTACAATCAACAACAAAATAATCGCACATTTTTCAATCAGAAAAAAAAGAATAATAAAGTATTAAATTATTATTTTTGTTGTAAATTCCATACTGTGAAAATATAAGGTAGAGTGTGCTGTCGATGGTACACTAAAAACAATACTTCACCAAAACATAGAATGCCGTTTCTCTTTTTCAAAATTGCTCAAGCTGTGACTCCGTTATTTTTCATGTTATACAAACCATTGCATTCGCATCATTTTTCTTAAGGGAATAGCGGACATTTTTTCATGGGATACTGAACGAATTATTTACAAACATTATAAACTGTTCTTCTGGGACACAATTACAGAATGTGTTCAAGCAATTAAACTGTTTTTATGGAACACTGAACGGAATATTCTGTGTAAGAATAAAGAATAAATGAACCCATTAAGCTGTTTAATATTATTTCAATAAGCAACCTCAGCTTGAGAAAAAAGATCGGAAAAACTAGAAGTCAAAAAAGATTAAGAAAACAAAGAAAAACGGCAACAGTATGTTATGAATACTAAATCTTACAAATACCGACCAGAGATAAATAGCGAAATCAATTGAACAAACTTGAATATAGTTATCAGTAAAATAACATTTCTTTATCTCCCTTAAATATTTATCAGAAGATCAAGGATTTAAAAAAATTATAGTTATTTTTTGTTAATATTTATATTGTCTCGCCGAATATCTAGCTCTGGTACTTATTAAATTCTAATTGCAATACCAAAATAGTTTCTAGAATTAAATATTTTTATGTTGAGCTGGTTTGCCATTAAAACCTTACTCATGAACCTCATTGTGCCAGACAAAAAGCTCCAACAAACTTGTGGTAGATCAATAGCCGAGAGAACTTCCATTTAAACCATTGCAAATATAATCTTCGACAATACTTGGTTTTGATAAACAAAATCTCAAGTCAAAGGAGAGGAGTAATTAAAAGAAATCCTCAGCAAATACACAACATAGCAATTAAAGTTGTAATAAACATGAACTCTCCCCGTCGTCCCCCCTTAGTCGAGCGTGGGAATACAGGCTTTTTGTTTAATAATTAACGTGACATACTATGCCAACACTACATGCCATAAGCCATGGCATTCCATTATGCCAAACTCGGCTTGATTCATTAGTTTTTGTTTTGTAATTATGATTTTAAAGGGTTTTTAAAGTAGTTTTGTTAAGTTAAATTTAAATATTTATTCAGAATGTGTGTGGGTTCTTATTAACTTCCTGTGCTTTTTAAATTAGAATAAAATGTAATGCCTGTTGAAAGTATGATGTGTGGAAATGGATCTCAAACACATGGAAACGATAAATATTTATCGAATGTGATCATAATTATTGTATACAACATACAAAAAATAAATGTATTGTTAGCGTCAAACATATGTTTGTCTGCACTGAAAACTGAACTAACTTTCTATCTCTAAGATAGTCAAAATTTATATCATCAAACTGACTAACCTTTGTTATTGTGTAGTGCACACTTAATCGATTCAGTCAACTTTCTTGTGGTTCAATAAAAATCGTATCACATTGTACCAATTTGATACGATTTTGATTGAATAACAAGAAAGTTTATTGAATCAACAAAAAAGTGTGCACTGTTAATAAAGGTTAGTCAGTTTTATGATATCAATTTTGACTATCTTAGAGATAGAAATTTAGGCAAGTGTTTTTAGTGTGAAATTAATAAAAGAGCATGAATATTCAACTTCATGCAAATAACAAATGTTGCTTACTTTCTTACAAACAGATTGTCAACACATTAACCATCACAAACTGACTATAAAATTGAAGATTAAAACTAAATTTTAAAATTTAAATAACATATAAACTGAATACAAATTAAAAATATAAAACTGAATACAAACTTCAAATAAAAATCTGAATAGAATTTTAAATATATATTCACTATCAATCGCCAATGAAGTTGCAACCACACTAAGGTTAATTTGAATATGAACTTGCTTTTATCACAATGCGAGATCCTGAAGATTAAGAATTTCCTTTGAAAAGAAAACAAAAATGCATTTATTGCATCCTCCGGAAAAACGAAGCTTAGGAGTCTTGCACAAAAAATTGTGATCACTAAGTGTTGTTTAATCGTGCAATCAAAAAATACAATATTAAACTTCATTTTCATGCTGAACGAATTAAAATGATGTTAAATAATAAAATAAAAGGAATCTATTAAAATCAGAATGACAAAACAAATAAATAAATAATATCTATATAGTAACCTACGATTTTGATTTTAAATTAAATTATTACGTCATAACTTATAAGTTTATTTCATGAAAAGTCTTGAATTTCTGAGAAACAAAATGAATGAGGAAAACTTTGAATTAGTATTTTAAATGCATTTGCTTTTATTTCATTGAACTCATTTGTAGTTTTGACATTTAATACCAAATAAAAAAGAACCGTTTAAAAGTGTCTACTGCTACATAAATTTATTATTTTGTCATCCTTAAGTAGTGTGAAGCGTTATTTGTGTTGTTAATGTAGCAACTTCATTTTATTAATCTGAACTTATCTTATTATGCAACGGAAGGGATAAATAAAATCAAACATAAAAATGTGGTCAGACTGTAGATAAACGAAAACAAACTATCGCATCTAGCAATACACTAATCCTTTTACCTTTCAGTTGTATATAATTCAAAACACTATCTACATAATCCAATAAAACATCTATAATTTAAATTAATAAAACAAATAAACAAATAATTTATTAAGTAAAAGGAATTATTCTTGGGAAGGTACGAGATTCTATGGGTTACTCCTTTAGAAATAGATAAACACCTAAATCAATAAATAAATGAGCCTAAAATAAACAAATAAACAATATATAAATAAATATAAACAAATAATTTATTAAGTACAAAGAATATGTCTGGGGGAAGGTAGGAGATGCTATGGGTTACTCCTTTAGAAATAGATAAACACCTAAATCAATAAATAAATAAGCATAAAATAAACAATATATAAATAAATATAAAACAAATAATTTATTAAGAACAAAGAATATGTCTGGGGAAGGTAGGAGATGCTATGGGTTACCCCCTGCAGAGAGCATCATGTGTTGAACACTTGTCCTCCCTTCTCAGCTCCTTCTGTCTATCCCAGTTCTGGCATCTGCTATTTCCTCCACTTCTTCTACACTTTTTTCTCCTACTTCTTCAAAACAAATTCTTTTAATGCCAGTTTGTTTAGTCTAATACATTTTACTTTTTATTTATTTTTGATGGGAACTGTTAACAAGTTGTTTTGTTTTTGGCTTGAACATCACTTTTTTTATTCAAAATTTTAAATACATTTGTAAAAATAAAGACCAGTTATAACAATTAAAACATTTCAATAAATAAGTGTATCGACCAGATTTGCTAAATTGGTATTGTTAACATTATTGTTATATTTAGTTTTCATAATGATATTAAAACCGCATTGCAATCAATTTATTTAGTAAAAATTATTATAAATAAGAAAAGTTCATTTCCAAAAAAATAGTCTAGTTTTTGTTGAACATGCGTAGCGAAGCTTTACATAGGCGTACTAATTCTGATGTCGTCCTCGTCGGCATTAGACAAGGACTTAAAAGTTTATATATTCATATATAATTTTAAGTTTTCATTTCATATATGCTTGGTTATTGGTTTTAATATATTAATATATATTTGTATTTAATGTTATCACTTTCTATCTATATGGTTCATTAATCAACTTGGAAATGTTGTTAACAGGTTTTTTTATATTTTGGTTTTTATTCATCAATGGATTGGAAATGCCATACAGCAATAGTCTCTAAGGTGATTTCTTTTTATTAAATGAAGTTTTCTCAAAAATATAAACATGTTTAATAATATTTTCTTAAGTTACTGAATTGTTGCGAGACATGTGAACTGTTCGGTTCGTGGATCTTACATCTTTTAAGAATCCATCTCAAACATTTTGTAAAATTTGTCTATATGATAGGAAAATTAATTGTAATAAAATGTAATAAATGTACTTGATGAAACAAGCGTCTTACGAAAGTTATAAACTTCATATTAAAATGTTTTTATTTTGATCAAATTGTTATCAAACATTTTAAAATAAAAAAATTATCCAGATGTTCAAACAAATATTTGAAAAGAAATGTTTTCGAAGAAGTCACGTACTTGAACAGTCCTTCGTTAACTACATTCACGCTCAAAAGGGACAAATATGAAGTTCATAAAAGGCTAATTCTTAACAAACAGAAAAAAAAAACTTTAAAATGTAACAGATTGGCTTAGCAAAATAATTTATGTAAACCAGGTTTTCTTATCAAACTGTAAAACAGAAACAATAAACATGCACGAATAGTTTATTGAATTAAATATTACAAAGTTGGGGTATTTTAGATAAATATTTATTCATAAGTTAGTAATTATTTTGTGGGAATAAATGTGGAGGAATTTTTCAATTACAAAAAAAATTCACCTTGGAGTGATTTTTCATTATAAGTATTTGTAGTTTATTTACCTATTCAGATTTACTACATACATACATGTGTACACTAAATATAAATGTTACATACCTGTGTACACATACATAAATACATGTGAACACTAAGTATAAATGTTACAGTAAACATTCAAATATAAATTTTAATCTTAAAACTTTTATTAACTTACACTTTACAAAACAAAGAATGTTTTACCTTCTTATACAAACTTTTTTCAAGACTTGACCATATAGACCAATTCATGTTTTTATCTTCAACAAAATATTACTGAATATTGTCACAAAACTGCATCAATAGATGTAAAAATTCTAAAAATTTGAGAACTATGCTGGAAAACTCAATTGACCAGAAGAAACATTCTCATGATAAAAATATTCAAACTATTAAAAATATTATCAAAAATAAAACTGGAACTTTAAAACTACAAGCAAAAGTTTTAAGTTTAAATTCTAAGTAAACTAGCTCTTGTTATTAGTTTAATCTTACATTCAAAATACTATGCATGATAAAAAAATCAAAGAAAACATTGATCAAACAAACATGATCTAAAACACATCCAGATATTTTCTGTTAATATATTCAATTAAAAACAAATAAAAGATCATTACTTTTAAGTACTCAAATGGTTAATTAGAGAACTCACTAAATGGTTAAATGAATCAAATAGGGAATATCTTAAATGGTTAAATGGGTTAATAGAGAGGATCTTAAATGGTTAAATAGGTCAAATAGCGAAGATTTTAAATGGTTAAGTGGGTCAAATAGCGATGATCTTAAATGGTTAAATGGGTCATATAGTAAAGATTTTAAATGTTTAAATGGGTCAAAATGGAAATTTATTAAATGGTTGAATGGGTCATATAGCGAAGATTATAAATGTTTAAATGGGTCAAATAGGAAATATCTTAAATGCTTAAATGGGCTAATAGGGAAGATCTTAAATGCTTAAATGGGCTAATAGGGAAGATCTTAAATGTTTAAATGGGTTAATATAGAGGATCTTAAATGGTTAAATGGGTCAAATAGGGAAGATCTTAAATGATAAAATGGGTTGGTAAGTTACACAGAACACCAATAATAAAGTACCTGAAAAATGGGCACTTAAATCTAGATCAACTGGTTATGTGCAATAAATGGATAATAAATTAATGTGAATAAATAATGGCAAATATTAGCACTGGTTATTATTAGAGCCTTGTTAGTAATGTGCAGCAAATTACCATTAGATATCAACCAGACTTTCACTCATAATGAGCAAAGAAAAGTTATAATCTACAGTATCACGAAATATGATTTTCGAAGTTGAAGACCTAAAACTATTATTATTTTTGTTTTCAATAAAAACAAAAACATTATATTATAAATTCAAAAACAATGTTTTGTTAGTTTGAGTTTCATTGTAATAGCTGTGAATTTTTAATCGATTTTAAACGGTCTCTTCCCAATGAATGAAAGTATTCACGACTCTAAACATAAATAAACGGAGAAATAGCTGGTCATAGGAAGCTTAGGAACACTGGGCCACGAACTGAGATGATCCTAATAAAAAATTCATAAACTTGATAAGACTTTGTCAAGTGAAGAATAATAATAAACAAAACACAAAACGGAACTTTATAAGGTTCATATCTTCCTCTTGCATGATTTTGTTTGATATTCGTTGAAAAAAACAAGTAGAACGTGAGAATTGAGTTATTTGTTGTGAGAATGCTTGGCTTGGAAAGAGATTTCAGATTATTTAGTTATGTAGCAAGATCCACACGCTTATGAGAGACTAATATACTTTCTTGCATGCATTTATATATGCATGTGCATACTTTGTTTGTTTTTATTGAGACCAAGCGTTTTATTGTGCTCTAAAAACTTGGAATATGAGAAATATTTTCAAGGAAAATGTTTTATAGATTTCACAAACCTACAACTTTACCTTATGTCAAACTGTTTACGTTTTTAATTATTAGCAAACATTTAAAACAATGGTTACACCGTATAATTCTATATTCGGATAATCATAACCATACAACATAAAGAAAAATACAGAATGAGAACTAAATGCAACATGAACTTACCAAAGTACAGTTACCTTAACAAAATAACAGACAGCTTCAACTTCTAACCAATTCTATATTATCCTTTTATATAGAAAAAAGTTTTAGAAGTTGCTCAAGTAATTGTAAATCGTGAGCGAAGTGAAGCTATTCCTTATATGGTTACCTACTTTTGTTGTTTTGTAATGTGGTTGTTTTTTTCTAAACGTTGTCTCTAATATAAGATAAAGGGTGATAAAATAAAATACCACACACAAAATTTTTGAATGCTTACTTTATTTAATAATGACTTGTTTAATAAATACAAAAACATTTATAATTTAGATCGTATACTATCATTTTAGGAAGGCTCTTACCAACTAAATGATAGCTGAAGTTAAAAAAAAATATACTTTATCACAAATATTAGATGGAAGATAAAAACTATTATAAATATTAGATAGAAAACAAAAACTATTAAAACATGTACAGTTTTGAAATACTCTTCTACTTATTACATTTTGTTAATAATACACTATAAACATAAGATTTTAAGTTTATTCTATCATCTCAAGAAAGTATTTACCAACAAAATTAAATATGAATTGTAGTGAAATTAATATTTTTGGTTATGAATAACAAGAATAAATATGTAAAAACAGTGGTAGTTATTTTTCGTCACTCACGCTAACGTATAGAACTAAGTTATATCAACTACGATCTCTTCTTTTATGAAGAAGTTAGGCTGTAATTAAGGACACAAAACAATGATATCCTTTCAAACTATGGGTACAATTCACTGTACCACATTCTTAATCTATATTTTGTTCTACTGCATTAATTTATTTTATGCTATAGACGTGTTGTGATGCAACCACTTGTCAATTTAGTAAACAACACTCATTGTGCCAATAAACAACTGAAGCTCTTCTCCTAGAACCAAGATAAGAATTTGATGGATTATGTAGCGAGTTAAAACTAAGAAACAAAAGTCGAAAAGTTGGCGTTATCTTTATTTTGTTAAAGTGATCATTGATTTATAAATATGCTCAACACCAAATAACTTCCATGAGAACAATATTTTGGCTAATAAATCTAAGCAGAAAACAAGGCACTAAAAGACTCGTTTATTCAGAATACAATAAAATCAAAAACATTTGTTCAAATGTTATGTTCACTCTACTTTACACCCATCCTAGCAGTCAAACCTTATACGTTTTAGGTGTGCTTCCTTTTTGTTTTCAGAATGTAGATCTTCCATAGAGATTAATCGTAGCCATTCGTTTCCTCAAATTCTCGTCACCAGATTTTCTCCAAAGATTCTGCTTCCCTCTCCCTCATGTCCGAAATACCTTCAACGTGTCTCACTCGCCGTCCCGGTTATATTAAATGTCAAACATTCTTATTATTTCCCCTCACTTTTGTTTTTTTTGTTCGTCATCATTAAATTCTAATTATCAATCTCATAATTTCCGGTCTGTAGACAAGAAAATGTTGCTTTCATTAACGAGTCCGACACATACAAATTTAGACGCTCTATACTTTTATTTTCTCGGAAGATGTGATTTATTGATTGAACAAACGTTGCGATCTTGAACAGGTTTCTGTTGTTCAAAAGTAAAGTTTCAATTGCAGAAATGAATTTCGTTTTAATGATAGTAAGTTCAATATACATAACTTTATCTTAAGTATTCGGCTGGCTTTAAGAACAGTAGCTAATAAAACTGTTAGACAGCATTAATATTCAAGCAAATCTTATTCCAATAAATGGGTATAACAATGGAAAACCAATTATTTTCATTTTAATAACCAGTCCTATTTTCATAAATGTGATAGCTACATGGACTAATTGATGTACAATTTTAAGCGGAGCTTTTCAGTTTGAGATTATCATATTTGATTTTGAAGCTATAATTAATGAAATAATTTTTTTAATTTAATAGCAACATGCAATTGTCCTTAAAGATTATTATAGCAAAATAATCCACTTATTTTTTTGTAACTATTTGCAAAACAGAAAAGTACCGAGGGCCCAAAATTAGGTTTCTTCTTGTTTTGTTTAAGGGGTCCACCAACCTGAACAATCTTCGTGAATCAAGCAAAGCATTAAGTTAGCTTTATTATCTTTAAGTGCATAGTGATTAATTCATAAGAACGAGGAAAATAATTTAGTTTATAAGAATCCCTTCATCAATCGCGAAGTATCTAAGAGAGAACATTTACATTGTAAATATTGATCTAGTTCAATATGCCTTTGTTTTATCAACCATTGTTGTGTTTTCTTATTACTAACTTTGATTTCTATAAACAGACATTTCTAATCCGTCTTGGCTCCACCGTGGCGACTGTATGATTATGGATTGCGTCATAATAGAAGATTGGCTTTATTGAAACAATAACTAAAGTTTAATTGCTTTTAGAGATGCGTAGTTTGTATTACTTAAACAAGTTTTATTGTGTTGTCTTAGATAATAGAAAGTTGAATGTTCATTGTATTTTTACAAATGTGGTCATTTAAAAAAAAGTTACGTAGTAAGCCTTTGTTTATACAACCTTTGGTTAATTTTCTGAACGTTTTTTATTAATACCCATTGAAATCAGGTAATTCAATGTTGTTGCAACCTTTCCCAATTTTGTATTTCATAAAACGATCATGATCCGACTGAGGATACATTTGTAGGGTTGGACCCTGTTTTTTCTCAGACTCTTATAGCTAGAGTACTGGACCAATGGAACGACCGGAGAAGAACTATGAGAGGAAGAGAGAAGTGATTGCCCACCACAAACTCGCACTACTCGCTCCAGGATAGCTCGACGTCGATTTGTGCCTCCGAACAAGTCAATATACATAAAAACAAGTTTGATTAAACGCTATGCATTAAAAGCTGTGTTTGGATGTTAAAAAGTTTCTAAAATGTTAAATTTCATAATACATTTATATATTATTATTATATTAACCCTTTTCTTGAATTTGTTTATAATAAAAATATCTATAAACCTACCAAGAAAATTTGGTTAATCATGAGTTTGATGATAAATTGGCTAAGTCTAAAAATTCCTAAAATGTCTATTATTTAAAAAGAATAAATTTTAGGCAAAAATGTCCTTTAGTCATTCTACGTTCAAATTTCCTATTTTCATTTGTTTTAAATAAACTTTTCTCTAAACCTTCAAAGAAAAATCTCTGTTAAGCATGAATTTCAAATTTTTAATAAAATATAGGTTTTAATAAGTAAAAATGTATTGAATAAAAAGAAAATTAGTGATACCTGTCTAGAATGTTATGTTCTTTATTTTGATTTAAACAAACTTTTCTGTAAAACTAATATTTTTCATTATTTCGAAAAATATGCAAATTTTGGTAGTCCACAAATCATCCACCGTCCCAACAACAACCACCAGAGTATGTAACTTTTTATTTGTCTTTGATGAACAATTTACATTCACTTGTCCTTTTATGCGGTCATACTCTGAAATATTAATAGTATGCTGGGGGAAAAGTAGCTTTTGGTGCTTAGCAATGGATCTTCATATGCATAGTGACCTCACTAGTTCAACTGCTGTCATATTTATAAGCGTATTGCTTTTATAGTTAGTTAGTTAACTGTAATTCGGTTTTCATGAACCAGGCTATGGGTGCGATTGTCGCAAATTCAGTGTCCTTATTGCTTATATGATTGTATAGTAAATGTTTACGATTGTTGAACCTATTGAAAATGTCTTTTTGGAGCAATGTTGTGCTATAGGATAGAAATTCAAGAATAAGATACCACATGGAAAGATTCGTAAGCTACCATGCAAACATTTCCTTGGCATTAAATGGCTCTACATTTACCATACTTAAAAACTGATGGTAAATCAAAACCTTGCAAATAAAAAACTATTACTTAGTTGGATGATTATTTCGTTTACATTGGCATCGAATTATTTTGTTCCAGATCAAAAACAGATTGAAAACGAAAGCTTAAAACAAAACCTTAAATAGGAAATCTTGAAAATGACAACCAAACAAACAAATCAAATTTAGTTTAAAGAAGTAATTAAAACTGACCAAAGTAGATTTAATAGAATGAATGAAGACAATAATAATAATTAAATAAATAATAATTAATAATTAAACTAAATAATAGAATCAATAAGAAAACTAATTAAAAATGAAACGAGTATATGATGAATAACAATAGACAATAATAATAATTAATAAATCGCCATGCGGCTTAAATGTAGAGCGATTATTTATTTTTATAACATACAATACCATTGTAAAAAAATTTTAAATATAAACAACAATAACAAAAAAAGTTGATTGCTGAAAATTCTATTACATTGTATTTATATAAATTCTGAAAACTTGAAGCAAAAATATAAAGAAAATAAAAACAAACCTTTTGTTGAATGTTAAATATTTTAAAAGTTATTTTTCCTATTCTTTTAAACTTAAATAACAAAAAACATAGATTATCTATAAATGATTATATTGTAAGCATATTAGATTATTTACTTCTGAAAATTTAATGCAAAAATATTAAAAAAACAAACAAGTTATTAAGAAAATAAAAACTTGAACCTTTTGTTGAATGTCCGGACGACAACGACAACGATGGAAGAGCAACACCTATGTCTTAGCTTCGTTTCACTCGCTGGACAAAAATGGTCACAGTAAATGA
Source organism: Archaeomysis grebnitzkii (assembly GCA_031471125.1). Lineage (NCBI taxonomy): Eukaryota > Metazoa > Arthropoda > Malacostraca > Mysida > Mysidae > Archaeomysis > Archaeomysis grebnitzkii. The sequence continues at coordinate 13,043 of JARUHE010144307.1, read as the reverse complement.
TAATTAGATGAATAAGAACAATAGACAATAATGATAGTTGGACAATAAAATAATAATTAAAAATGACCAGAGTAAACGCTAATTGAATGAATAACAATAGACAATGCTAATTAGAAGTAACCAGAGTAAGTGATAATTGAATGAATAACAATAGACAATAAAATAATAATAATAATTAAAAATGACCAGCATAAACGCTAATTGAATGAATAACAATAGACAATAAAATAATAATAATAATTAAAAATGACCAGAATAAACGCTAATTGAATGAATAACAATAGACAATAATAATGAAATGAAGACGCGATGGTAATAATCATAAAGAAGAATAATAAGAAAGCTCAGAGCAAATGTAATCCGAGATTTTAACTGTTTTTCCATCTTAATCTCTTAATCCAAAGTAATCCAAAGAGTTTAGACGGACTTTATTGCTCTGAACAGTTTATTCACACACATCAAATCTGTCGCTTCAGCTCGGTCTTGCACAAATATGGTAACCCACCTTATATATAATGGTAGCATTCCTTATTTCGCCCACCTTATCTATAATGGTAGCATTCCTTATTTTGCCCACCTTATTTATAATGGTAGCATTCCTTATTTTGCCCACCTTATTTATAATGGTAGCATTCCTTATTTTGCTCACCTTATTTATAATGGTAGCATTCCTTATTTTGCTCACCTTATTTATAATGGTAGCATTCCTTATTTTGCTCACCGTATTTATAATGGTAGCATTCCTTATTTTGCCCACCTTATTTATAATGGTAGCATTCCTTAATTTGCCTACCTTATTTATAAGGGCAGTGTTCTTTATTTTGCTTAATTTATGTATATGGTATCATTCCGTATTTTGCTTCTTATTTATGGTAATGGTACTAAAGAATTGCCATAAAGACTACCATATTGTTTCATTTATTTTTTATTTAGAATTTTAGAATTACGATACTAACAAAATATACAAAACTGATACTTCTAAATATTTGTATCTTACTACACATTCTAGAAAACCATAACAGAATAATGTTGGTATCCTTACCACAACTACAGTAATTATGGTATCTACTATATACAATATTTGATTTGAATTCACCTTTCAAAATAGTCTAAAAAATGAATAAGCTTTTCCCAAATTCCTTGATGCACGAAATAGTGTATTTTGGTCCTTAGACAAAACTAACAACCATATTGAATTCTCTGTTGTGTAGCTATTTTGTTATTGCTTATGTTTCAATTAGTTACTTGCTTAGAACATTTCACTGGATAGCGGCTCAAGTTGTATAAGAGTTCTATTCAATTAGTAGATTAACAAAAAAGATGTACTTCTTCCAGAAGTGTTGTTTGATAATAATGGTGATAAATAATTTCTTTGTCCTCGTTCTAAAAAATAAACAAAGATAATTATTATAACTAATGCATTTAGAATAAGGATAAATATTTCTAAATACGAAAAATTTGTAAATAATTATATAACGAATTAATGTTCTCCTAAAAATAATTTAAAGTATTAAATTCTCAAAACTGTATAAAGCAAAAGAAGTTCAATCTTAGAGCTTCAAATAAAAAGTAACTCCGTATAAATTAACTTTCCACAAGACATGTATCCTTAAGAAAGTATACAACTCTTGCCAAAATACCAGACTACTATATATAAAGAAGAGATCTGCCTATAAACAAAAAAACGTTTTTGATAAAGCATAAACTGTGTGATAAATAATTAGAATAACCAAAATCAAATCTAAACAGGCCAGAAAAGCGAAACCTGAAAACGACATTGTCGCATTCAATTAGCAGTTCGTTAATTTGATTGACACTTTTCTCACATGTGACAATTGCCGAACGGCGTCATAAAGACCGGATTGTTCTAACTGAAAAAGCCATTACGATGTTGGGAATATTTTTCTATTTTTTTTGTTGTATATCAGTCAGTAGCTTGGAAGTTTATTTTAATGTTTTTATTTAAAATAAAAATCTTAAAATATTATTGTTTACACTTAAATTATTTTTTATTTAAAAAATAAATAGAATGAAGAATGTTATTAAAGTGTGATAACTTTTAAAGTTATTTCTGTGATAAACAATCCCAAAAATAGAAAATTAGAAAAAAGAAATGTGAACATACATTTATGTACCCGAATTGATGTAAAGATAACTATAAAACTATTAAATGAAAAAAACAGTAGTCAAAATTTATTTGTTTTTTATTGTCAAACGATTATTATTAAGTAAAGGTGTATATTCAAACTTTTAAGTATACAAAAATATATAAATTAATTTAAACACGTTTAATAATCAAAATTGGTTCACGTAATTAAAATATTTTTTTAAATTGTCAAGATGATATAATTTGTAGAAGCGCATCACGCCTTAACACACATAATTATATGAAAAACAGCAATCATTAAATCTGAAATTTAATTATTATGAAATTAGTTGAAAGACCTAAATTTAGCAACTTATAAAATGTAAAGGCTAATTTTGCTTTTATTTTAGTCTAAAATATATACTTAACGATTGAAAAACAAACAAGAGTTAAAATGTACAACCAAAAGAGAAAGAAGTAGAAATCGTTGTACACCTAAATAAAGCAGGTAACTCGAGAGGTTTTCTTTGTATGAATGTATTTATTATTCATTACATCCTTATATAAACTGCCAATCATCATTTTAACATCGACATACAACAATTCAATGACCGCATTCAATAAGGGAAAGAAAAAACGTTGGAATAACTATAAAAAATCTTTTTATTAACTTGGCAACATTATTGTATTAGTTTATGGTCCATTGTAAAGAAATTCTATTCAATTGTATTAATGTGAAAACCATTGGATGGTACAAAGAATTTTGAATATTCATTTTGGGAGTGAACTGTCAGGGAAATGAAGTTAGCCTAGGTTTACAATTTTACCATGAATGTAAAATACAAAAAAAAACAGTATTTGTTACAAACTTGATTTTTTTACAACTCAAAATAATCATCAACGTCAAAATGAAAAGGTTTTTATTTCTTACAGCATAAGATTAATAAATATAGAAAATAATTAATATTTAAATTTTTTCTTTCATTAAGCTTTAATATAATCATAATGTGATTTCACGTCAATACTTTTGAGTTTTTCAGAAGTTAAAAAAGATCAATATAGCGAGCAAATGCTATAGGCAAATAAAGTGCTCTTTCACAGTACTTTCAAAATAAATAGAAATTAAAATTATTCTTTATTGCAGTTTTCAAAAACCTGATTTCAGGACGTACTATTCACATTTTACTCTACGTTTTATTCCCGTGCTTTTGTATGCATACTTCTTTAACACTGAATGTTATTAGCGAAAAAAAATAATTTACTTGGTAGACATTTAAAAAGTATTGAAAACCGAAAAAATGTTATCTGAAGTAACAACTAGGTACGAGTTAGATTATTTAAACAGAGTAAACAATTTTATGAAAAGTCAAATCCAATTATAGAAACGTAAAACAAAGAGCAAGCCATTAGTTTCCAAGACAAATCAACGTGAAATTTAACCAAATATTTTAAAGTATTTAACTACTTTGTGCATACAAAAAAGGACAGCCCAATACTGGTACTTATATCGTGAAACCAATCTAAAAAAGCAACGAAGGAGAAAGATAGATTCACATGAATATCCGGCTTAAAGGGGCTTTGCCCCCCTCAATGTAGAGTGACCCGGGTCATACGATACCCGGGGGTGGGGGTCAATTCACCTGCTTTACCTTGCTGATATCAGGTGGCACCCAACACATGACTGACTTCACCACCTTCGCCATATCACATCACAGAAGCAATTCGATATCTTGCATCACCTGCAGATTTAATGAATGGAAATATTTATGAATGGAGTCACAATTCCATCGGCAAGTAAGGGCATGGCTTTGTTCTTGGAATTATTTGGAATGATTAGTTTGGTATCGAGACTCATTGCGTTGAATGATTTACATTATCCTTCATACAGAGAGGAAAACCTACAAAGAATGAAACAGTCACAAAAATTTAGGTCAATATATTATCCTATCATTAGAATTAATCATTTCGTCAAACATTTTTAAAACTACCGTCAGAAGGAAGTTGTTTATCGAAAATCAAGGTAATAATTAACAACAAAAACTCCAGAATTATATTTTTACTTCATAAGAAACTCATCCATGCTCTTACCAAAATAAAAACTGAAACAAGATTATACAATCATTCACACTTTATAGAACTAAACCTAATTTGTTTAAACACAGTTCCATTAAATTGAACCGTCGTGTCAATGAGAGTTACCTCGCCTGTGCTGTTGTCGATCCAATAACATCAAACATTTTAAATAAACTGTGTGTGTGCAAACTTTTTTTCTCAAAACCTCGAGAAAGAATCATTTTACAACTTCAATATGAATGGGTGCTGCCAATATTAAGTCGTGTTATCGACCCTACTTTTTGTTGATTCAATCAAAGTCGTGTAACATTTTGTCTATGGGATTGAATGGGTAAGAAATTGATTGAAACCAAAAAAGTTGGGCCAAGATCCCAACTTTGGTATTCTGTATTGAAGCTGCAATTTGATCTTTTCAAAACAAAGGCAATTAAATAAATAAAAAGACAATATCAAAAGAGGAGTAGGTTAAGCTTTAGTATCTGGATGGGTTTTGAATATAGAATATTGAATGGCAAAAATTTAATTTAAAGTTACCAATGATAAAAATTAAAATGTTTTCGTTAACTTGGCTGTTAAATAAAAAACTTCAATTTCTAAATATTGTTATTGATTTTACTTAATTGTTTGAACTTTGACCTAATCCTAACTAAGTAGCTGAGTTTTATGCTACTCGACATTATTCAAGAGTTTTTGTTCTAAAATAACTTCACCTCTCGATTTTTTTAAACAAACAAGAAATCAACACAATTTTATTGTTATTTTTCTTATTTCAACAGTATTTTAAAAGTATCAAAATCATATTGAATTATTTATAATTAGATTATAATTTGAATCATAAAGACAAAAATAAGATAAATTGAAATTGTAAAAGTCATTCTATTTGAATAGCTTTTATTAAAAGTTCACCAAATAATAATGTTACTTCACACACAGCCAAATTATTTTTACATTTGTATCCAACTTTATAAAAATAAAAATAAAAATAAAAAATAAAAATAAAAAACCTCTAAATGTAGCAACTCACCTGGTGATCGAGCATCGAGTTCTCTTGCTTCAACTCCACCATGCTTTGAAAAGTGTGTTCCATGGAGGGTAAAATGGACATCATTTTGACAGACTTCTATTTTTGCGCTAAACCAAAAAACTTTTTAGCTGCCAAAGCTATTGCTATAAAATGTCTGATACTTGGTTATCTGACGCATTGAGTGGAAAACCAGTCTGTTTTATAGACAATCCATAAAAAATATTTAAATAAATATAAAATTAAACATTTTAATTAATTATTAAACTTCATTAATGGAGGTCACTTTAAAATTTACTACATTGTTCATAACTCTTTTTTTCCAAACTTTAGAAAATTATGTCTACATCACATACTTTTAACTACAATTGTCAAAATGTCTCAAGATAATTAAATAAATTATATTCAATAATTATTATATAACTTTGTTTTTACTCAATCTGAAATTTAGGAAAAATCAAAATTATTTATAAGTATTTAAGTTTTTGTGACTAAGTAAAAAATGTGCGAATGAAATGAGAAAACATGAAAACAGTTATAATGACCGATGAAAAGTGTCACAGTGTCAAAAACAGAGATGGTGGAGAGCGACAATTACAAGAAATAACGAACTTTCCCCGACCACCACAAAACCAGAAAATGAACCTGCTACAGTGCCTGGTCAATTAGCTTTACCAAAGTGCCACAAAATTTAAAAAAGGGAAACCGAAATACTCAACAAGAAGGAAACAAACACCCAACAGAAAAAATAATTACCACCTCTATGAAGGAAACAGAAATAGCAAACAGAAAAAAATAATTACCACCTCGAAGAAGGAAACAGAAAAAAGAATTACCACCTCGAAAAACAGAAAATAAAATTGTTTTTTCATGTGGAAATAATTGTGTTTCTAGTAAGCGTCGCTGCTCCTGGCTAGACTTGCCTGGCGCCTCCATCGCGCTGTAAGTCGAGTCCCTCAGAACCGGTTCTCGCCAACCACAACAACCGCAATTCTTGAATTATTTGCCTCCATTAATTTCTTGCTTTATCTTTCGGATAAAAGATCTCGTGACGACGATTTTATCTTTTCTATTTGGTTCAATAAATGGATTGAATTACAAACGTTTTCTATTAATGAATAACCAATACGAAACAACAAATCTTGCGACTTCTGTATTTGTATTTATAAGAAGTATATCAATAGCACTTTAATTTCTGTTCAGTAAAAATGAATAAACAAATATGAAAAACTGAAAAATAAAAGATCATGCATTTTAAAAAGTGTATGGACGACAATTAAGTTTAATATGTATATATATATATATGGAGAAAATAAATAAATTATTATATGCCAGGAACCATAGTATAATTTTGAAATAATATTTGTATAAATAAAACTGTTCACTATTTTATTCAAATATTTCTAATTATTTAATTATATTAGCTTAGTTTTAGTTATTAAATTTTACTTAGCTTCCCAAACACCCAAATTTTAACAAACACTTAATGCTAAGCATTTAAATACATAAATAAACTGCATGGTCCGTCGCAAAAACATTAGACAGTGAATAAAATTAAAATATATATTCACATTCAACGTTTTATAAACATTCTTTAGACACACACAACCAAATATTGAGAAAGTGAAGTTATGTGTAAAAGACATTATAAATAATTAAAATACAACCAACAGACATTAGAGCTCATTCTAATACGACTAAAATGCATTACAACTAATTACAATAAGACTAAAAGGCATTAAAGCTAATTCTAAAAAGACAAAGCCCTAAGGCATTGAAACTAATTATGATATGACTAAAATGCATTAGAACTAATTCGAATTCGACTGAAAGACATTAGAACTAATTCTAATACGACTGAAAGATTTTAGAACTAATACTAATACGACCAAAAGGAATTAGAACTAATTCGAATACGACAAAGATAATAGAAATAATTCGAATACGACCAAAATACATTAGAACTAGTTCAAATACGACCAAAATACATTAGAACTAATTCAAATACGATCAAAATACATTAGAACTAATTCTGATACGACCAAAAGGAATTAGAACTAATTCTAATAAGACTGAAAGAGAATATAAATAATTCGAATACGACCAAAATACATTAGAACTAATTCAAATACGATCAAAATACATTAGAACTAATTCAAATACGATCAAAATACATTAGAACTAATTCTGATAAGACCAAAAGGAATTAGAACTAATTCTAATACGACTAATAGATATTAGAAATAATTCGAATAAGACTAAAATATATTAGAAGTAATTCATAATTCTAATACAACTCAAAGGCATTAGAATTAGTTCTAATAGGACTAAAAGGCATTAAAACTGCTACTAGTACAACCAAAAGACACGAACTAATTCTAATAAAACTACAATGCATTAGAACTTGCTTTAACACAACCAAAAGACATTAGAACTAATTCTAATACGACCAAAAGACAGAACTAATTCTAATAAAACTAAAATGCATTGGAACAAACTAATACAACTAAAAGATATTAGAACTAACTCCAATACAACTAAAGGGCATTAGACCTAATTCTATTTATTTTAGTTCAATCAAGCTCATCACAAGTCGTGTTTGAGACACTTCATTATAGAACCATAAAGAGAAGAGGTTCCCCAGAGAAACAGGAAATTGTCTGCCTTTTGAATATTTGTTTCTATGGTTTAGCGAGAAAAATATTTTCAATTTTAAATTATGAAATTAAATAAAAATTTAGAATTTGTTGAAATAGTTATGAATAAAAATTATAATGGAAGGTTAATTATTGTTCCTGATTATGTTTAAATCTTATGTTAAATCATTAAAAAAATTAAAAATTGTCTTAAAATAATGGAAGGTTAATTATTGTTAATGATTATTTTTAAGCCTTATGTTAAATCTTAAAAAATTTATAGAAAAGTTTCTTAAAAATAAATAGATCCGCATAAAATGACTCGAGACCCCGAAATTGTATAAATAAAAACAAAGATTTATTTTTAGATTGAATTATAAATGATCAGAACTTTTTTTTTAATAAATAGCTTTATTTTTACAAAAATTAATTAAAACCCATAAAGCAAATAATTTATATCATGCCAGGAACTTGAATTAAGAAACATTGAAGATTTAGAATAATGTACATACTATATTATTTAGATAGGTTTGATGTTGAATTAGTATTTGTTATTACATAACACACGTAATAAACACTTTGTATTTATGTACAAGACAACACCATTTTAATGATCGGAAAATTGCATTTAGGTATTGACATTATCAATTTAAAAAAATAAAGAATTACAAGTAAAATTGTTTTTATATTTCAGTTTATTTAAATAAATGTTAATTCGTTTGAATAAGGTACGGATAGTTTTTAACATAATTCTGTCGTATATAAAATGTTGTTACCAATTTTTTTTAATAATATTTATTTTCTATTTTCTTATATTTCCTGTAAGTGCATCTACAATAAAAATTCAAACAAACTTAACGAAATTGTTCACATATTTAGAGAATCAAAGTACTAAAAAAAACTTGAAAAAATTATTTGCAGCATAAAACTCAAGTTCACGATTTTTACTTTAATTATTTAATGTATGGAAATATTTTTAATAAATATAAATCTGTTCATATTCTAATTAAATTATTAAACTTGCAATTAAAATGATAGATTTGTGTTATAGTGATCACTCAAAAAAACAGCAAGTAAGAGATAAACAAAAAAAATAATTTAAAATTGACAAATATGAACCTACATCTTCACGGTTCATTAAATTTGGAAACCTTAATTGAAAGATGAAAAATCAATTGAATCATTTTTTCATAATCCAAGCATATACAAAACAAAAAAAATTATATATAAATTAACACGTTCAAATTTCTTTTGAAATAATATGTTTAAAAGATTTAAGTTCGAAATTTTTTATTTTTGATAAATCGTCAAAAATTAATAAAAAACTTTTTTAATTTTTCAATGTTTTTGTTAATGGACAATTTAAAAAAATATTTACAATGTAAAAAATCAAAGGTCGATTTTAGAATTTGTTTTTGTATAGAACTACTTCAAAATATAAAAAAATAAAGTACATTTTTCATATTTAAATGAAAAATTTAAAGACCGTTCCTTAAATGAAAATAGTTTAAAAAGTAATAAAAGTTTTAAAAAAAATTGGGCACGTCAGTGAAGTTGTAAAGTTTTTGAAAATGTCTTGATGGTTCCCCCATCCAAATAAGATAAGAACTCAGACCCGCACCTTTTCAGCCAACTTAAAAAGACAAACAAATGCACAGAATTTGATATTATTTTGTTCATATGAAAAGGAATTTATAAAAGAATAATCAAAAGATCAGATTACAAAAATAAGTTCAATTATTGTGAGGGTAGAATATTTTTCACATTCCCTTATTAGAAATTAGTAAAACAATTGTCCTTTGAAAAGAGTTTTTCAAAAGAAATCAATAAACACTTTTTAAAGATAAAAATAATTAAGTTTTTTGTAACACGAAAAAAGTGACACCCTTGAACAACTACGATAAGTGAACAACTAAACGCAAATGATCCTAAATCCTACTTCTGTGTCGTCCATGATGCATACGATCACCTGACGATGTAACACCACCAGCTAAACACCACCAATAACAACCCTGATGACAAGCGTGTCCACCAATCATAACGCAGGATACATAAAGCCTAGAGAAGCCAACAGGGGGGACTGTCATCGCCCCGCAACCAACTGTTGGGGGGAGAGTTCGGGGGTAAGAGAGGGGAGAAAGGAACCCAATGAACATTTTACACTGGTTTGCTGTTCTTTTTGCCAGACATCCTTTGTTGTGCTCTTGGTTGTCCTTAAACATACGCGTGATAACAAATAAATGGACGATTTTTGCAAATGCACACCAAATGAGCTAATTTATTCTTTTTATGAAGCATTTAATTGCTCTAAACAAGAGAGTATGTTTGATATTAAAGATTATGCTTACTTAATATAGCTTCATATTTATCTACACTCATAAATTGTTTTGTTGTAAAGCATTTTAACATTTTGTTTTGTTTTCATTCATTCATTCATTTGTATCTATCAAGTCTCGGTTCCAACTATAGTAACTGCATGTAAAAAATAAGTTTTGGTTAAAAAAATATCTAAAGTAGGTTTGGTCAAAAAAACTTTTGGGATCAAAAATATTCGGTTGATAATGAAATAATTTTTAAAAAATTGTCAAAAAGATTTTTACTTTTGAGAAAACGTAGTGTAATCAAAACTTCACCTTGAGACTATTTATGTATACTTTATTCGATACTGTCGACCAAGATATATGTATCAATATATTACAATTCCGATTCAACATATTAATTTTAATAATGCATTTATTACTGTTGGAAATTCAATAATATATTCATAAAAAACATCACTAACCTTGGCATTAAGTTTGATAGTACCATTTCATTACAAGTTATTTATATATATTTTATACATTTATTTATTTATATATTTTTATATTTGTTATATTTATATAAAAGATATAAATAATATTTCTAAGAAATCCTATTTTCAATTAGTTAAACTGCAACAAATTCAAAATTACGCAACTCCTAAAATAATGGCATCACTCGTTCATGCATTCATATCTTCAAATATTGATTATTATCGGACACGGGATTTATATATAAATAAACGGGCCAATGCCCAGCGCTGTATCGAGCACGGGAACGTAGTGGCGAAGCTCTATATATGGTTTACTTTTTTCGGAAAATGACAAAAAATGTCGATATGTTATTAAAGTTTTGTGTTATTGACTTTTAAGCAATGTTTATTTAGAATAAAATGTTAGCATTTTAATAACTATACATTTTAGAAATAAAAAGTTTATTGCATATTTTTTTAAATAAAAACATTTTATTTGCAAGATTTGGCAAACCAACTTTTTAATTTTGTCATTTTACAAGAATGTTTATTTGGATTGAAATAAAGAACCATACATTCTAAACAATTTTACTAAATAAAGTTTTTACACAAGCTTATAGTTTTTGAGATAATAGCTATTGTAACATATGGATCTACAATAGCACAAGTGAGGTAAGCTCTATGCTAATTGAATGTGGGTTACCTAACTTGTGCTATTATCGATCTAAATATACTTCAATTCGGCATGAATTAAGCGTGTCAAGCACTAAGCAACTAAAAAATACTATATTAATTCTAGGTGCGAAAAACAAACATTTAGCCTTATATAATTATTTTCTTATTCAATTCAAAATAATTGTATTTCATAATTTTTGTAAGAAAATATTTCAATAAACATATTTTTAAAAAAATATTTCAACAAATTAAATGACTTAGGCTATATTACAGTATTACAGAAAGAAAAGTAAATCAGGCTAAAGAATGTTGAATATTCGATCAGATGATTTTTTTAGATTGTAAGTAAGTTAACACTAACATATTTTTAATTGAAATAAGTACAAATATACTTTGTCACACCTTTCAATATGCTGTAATGTTTTATCAAGTCTTAAAAATAGATCAACACTAATTTTTATTTCTGGTGTCCTATTCCACGTAAGCAAGTGAGCCTGAGCCACTGAGTCAGGGTGCCAAAGATTGTGTTTTCATTTCAAACTTCGAAAGAGTACATTAATTTGTTTATATAATAGGCTTTATGAACTTAGTAAAATTTATAATCATGTTTCTTCTTTATGGAGTTCAGCCTGTTGGCTGTCTGTTCAGGACTTCAGGTTACTGCCTTACTTTTTAAAAATTTGAGCAAATGCAATCTTTATGATTTATGAACAAAATGTTTTTTGGCACCCTGATACATACAGACATAAATGCATACATAATACATCCATACATTACATACATAATACATCCATACATTACATACATTATACATCCATGCATTACATACATTAATGTATGCATACATATATTAAGGTATACATACATACTTTAATATATGCATATATATGTACACATGTAGCCTGTTGCAGGCCAACACTTTGGGGGTGAAACAAGCCCACATGTAACATATAGTCCACTCCATTAGTAATTCCTATGGAGCTTGTGGCAAACATAGCTCCAAAACATTGCTCTGTATACATGAATGTATTTATACTTACAATCATTTAAATATACATACATTTCTGCATTTATTCAAGTATCCATATACGTATGTATACATACATGTATATAAACATGTATGAATGCATACATGTGTACATTTATTCATAGTAATAACAATAACTCCTTTATGATAGTTTAAAACAGGACCTATAATCTTTAGATACCATCATGTCTGCTACCATGTGGTTTGCAAATCAGTAGCAACATAAAAAAATTAAAAGGTTTTTATAAATTTTATTGAAGGGTCTTGATAATATTTATGAAAGGGTCTAGGACTTACACAATGTAAAGCAATGGTGTGAGCTCTATAAAGAATATAAATCAACCAAATATTGAAACTAGTCATTAGGACGGTTAAAATGGAGAAGCAAGTTGATTTTTACTTTTGCTATGTTCATTTTTTGGTAGAAACTTGTTGCAAAATTATTAAACTTGTTTTTAAAAGAAATCAATCTAAATTATTTAATTTTTTGAAAATGATTTGGAAGTGTTTTTCTTTGATTGAAGGTAATTATAAATACTATTTAATGTTATCAAACTTTGCATCTATTACACTGGTCAACAAAAAAAAACAATATTCATGGTTCTGGTATAATTTAGTCGGATTCTAGGGTAATCAAAGGTGCAGAATTCGAATATGACAACGGTTAAGCCGTATCGGGTCTAGTTTTCGAGAACCAGCATATCCATATTTATAACCCATATAGCTATGTTGCTCATATTATTTTATCCAATAGT
>JARUHE010144197.1:0-14275 GCA_031471125.1 Archaeomysis grebnitzkii | reverse complement strand
TCTGTGAGCTTAACAATCTCCATGATAGTCATTAAATTTGCCGTACCTTCTGTAAAATAATCGCACTTGACACGCAAAGCCGGCAAAACCGAGGGTCATACAAAAATTTTTGTAAGAGAGCGAAAAGTTGCACATCATTGGTTTACATACTCTATCAAACTTTCATATCGATTGATCGGAAATGCAGGCGTCAAAGTCCCTAAAACTGCTCATGTCAACATCATGTCTATCAAGTGTTTATCAGTGACTTGCAATGTTATCCTCCTCACAACTTTTTTATCAAGCAATTTAAAGGGAAAAGTGTTAAACAAAAGTTGAAGATAATTACATTCTGCGTAGCCAATTCGCGATCAGAATTTGGATATTTTCAACAAAAAAAAAGATTAATTTTTTAATTTTTTGATTTTATTCATTTTACCAAAAAACGCCCCTTTTTAATAATTTTTATAAAAACAGAAAAAAAATACTACAGAAAATTGGAAAGTGCGATTAGATGCACAAACAGTTTTTATTACTAACTGCAAAAATTTCAAAAAGATTGCCTTATAAACATGGCGATGGCGAGCTTAACCGTCGGTAAAATGGCAAAGCAGGGGTTAGTGTTTCCATTATTCTGTCCAACCCCTGTAGTCCTATATTGCTAGTGTTATAGCTCAGTCGTATGATATATAACTTGGTGCAAGCTCTCAGAAAATGAAATCCAACAAACATAAAGAGTGTTCATATTCCAGGTGACAATGCTTGCACACATTCCAAATCATCAAACGTAAGAAAAACATGTATAAATATTACATAGAGATATATATATAAATAAACACTATTATAAAAAAGAATCCCAATCTTTCTTCTTATACTTAATTCTTTCTTCTGTCATCTCACAGTGAAAATCCTATTTCTATTATAGATTATAGAATTTTTTTAAATTTCTAATTATAAAGTATGGATGAATAAAGCCATTTTCATCTGCCATGTGGTCTAGTTTCTATTTTTTCCTAGTGACAAATAAGGTATTGGATGGGTTATTATATTTTTTATAGTTTGTGGTAATACATTTTAATAACTTTATATTTGATGATAATCAAGTTTATTATGTTAATATTTCATGGTAAATTTTATTGTTTCAGTTGTACAAACTGAAGAAGATGGACTGGTAGAATCTGGTATTGTTGAGGGAGAAGTAACAAGTGGACCGAGCGGGTCTTTATGGGAAGATGATGATACAAAAGCCTTTTATACTAACCTTCCAGAACTGAAAGCTCTATTACCATCTATTTTATACAGTGACTCTGAAAAGGCTACATCACAGCCTGTTGTAAATGACACTAAAGATGCAGATGAAACACTCGACGAGATAATTGACGTAGATGAAGAAGCAGATATATCTGTCATTGAAGAGGAAGAAGAAGAGGAAGTGTTACCTCCTGAACTACCTGCCGAAGATGAACAAGATGATGCCTCCTCCAATATTGGAGTGTCATCCAATAAAATTTTATTGGAGGCGTTTTTGAACTCTTTACCCAACTGCATAAGTCGAGATCTGATGGATAATGCGGCAATGGATTTCTGTCTTCGATTAAATACTAAACCTTGTCGTAAAAGACTGGTCAGGGCATTGTTTATAGTGCCAAGAACACGGCTAGATCTTTTGCCATTTTATGCAAGACTTACAGCAACTTTGCAACCGTTAATGCCGGATGTTGCTACCGATCTTGTAAATATGTTGAGACAAGATTTTAAATATCAAGTTAGAAAGAAAGATCAGATAAACATTGAATCAAAAATAAAAGTTGTGCGATTTATTGGTGAATTGGTGAAGTTTGAAGTATTTCCTCGATCAGAAGCTCTCAATTGCTTGAAAATGTTGCTTCAAGATTTCAATCACCATCACATTGAGATGGCTTGTAATTTCCTTGAAACATCTGGACGATTTTTATACAAAAACAAAGACTCCCACCACAGAACTAAAATTTTCTTGGACCAAATGATGCGCAAGAAAACGATTCGTACATTTGATCCTAGATATAACACTATGATTGAAAATGCATATTTCTACGTCAATCCACCCGATGAAGGCACGGACATTGTTAAACGCGAAAGACCTCCAATGCATCAGTATATCAGAAAACTTTTGTATCACAATTTGTCAAAATCAAACACTGAAAAGATTCTTCGTCTTATGCGGAAATTACATTGGGATGACAATGAAGTGTCAAGCTATGCCGTTAAATGTTTGATATCCGTCTGGAATGCAAAGTTTTATAACATTAGATGTATAGCCAATTTACTTGCAGGGTTAATATCACACCATGATTGGGTCGGACCAGCTGTGGTTGATGGTGTTCTTGAAGATATAAAACTTGGGATGGAATTCAATCATCCAAAGTTCAATCAAAGAAGAATAGCCGGTGTTAAATTTCTTGGCGAGCTGTATAATTACAGAATCATTGAAAGTTCCGTTATTTTCAAAGTTTTGTATTTGTTTATAATGTTTGGAGTCTCCAGTGATCCAGAAATCACTTCAGAGTATGACCCACCTGATCATTTGTACCGAATACGTCTGGTGACTACTTTATTGGATACTTGCGGTCAATTCTTCAGCACAGGATCGAGTAAAAAACGATTGGATTGCTTCCTAACTTACTTCCAACATTATTATTTATTCAAAAAATCAGTTTGGGTTGGTGATGAAGATACTCTTTTTCACATGGACAATATTGTAAAAGACTCTATAAATACTGTGCGACCTAAAGTAAAACTTTTAAATTCCTTATTAGAAGCAGAAGAAGCAGTTGCTCAATTGAATCGGCAATTCCTTGCTAAAGCGATTGAACAAGTACCTGCTTTAAAAAAATATGTTGATGATCCTGAAAAAACAATGGAAAACAAAACGAATGAACAAGGTCTCCCAACAATTCCTGAGGATGAAAATTTAGATGCAAAAACGAAGAACATAATGTTGATCGACATTGATGAAGATGATGATGACGACGAAGGGGAATATGCTGACAACAGTGTAGCTGAAGACCCAGATATTGAATGGAATGATGGTCAAGGAGAGAGTTTGACTCCATCACAACATAGTCAACCAAACAAGTTGTCTCACGATGAGTTTGGAAAACTTACTCAAGATGCGGATGATGAGGAGGCTGATGAAGATTCTAATAGACAAACTCCCGCAGAAACTGGAACTGGAACTGAAGAAGAATCCATCAGTAATGATGTCAATATAAAGATGAATCACATTGTTTGTGAAGAAGATGATGACTTCATGAGTGCTTTCGATAAGATGATGGCAGAGAATGTTATGGAAAGAACTAGAGAAATTGCTCGGCATAATTCAGGCATATCAGTCCCCGTTCAAGTCAAGTCCTCTACAAAGAAAACATATGAACAGTTATTATCTGAAGGCTTTGAAGAAGAAAGCAAGCCTATGGTAAACTTTGTTCTGATGACCCGTGCAGGTAATAAACAGCAGTTCACCAATGTAGAGATGCCTGTTGACTCTGAACTGGTGACAAAGTTGCGAACAAGAGAAGCCTCCGAAAAAGAGGAAAGGGAAAGAGTGAAAAGAATGACGTTGGAAATTAACGAAAGGCAAGAAGAGGAAGAGGCACAGGAGTTGCTTCAACAAGCACAGCGTCCCGTAATGATGAATTGCAACAGGGATAGGAGGCCCAAATATCAACATCCAAAAGGAGCTCCAGATGCTGATCTTATTTTCGGACCCAAAAGAGTCCGATAAATTAATATTTTTGTAATAGGTTTGTTGAAAAATCTAAAATGAAATTATTTTTTATAAATTTGTGTGAGAGCATTGAACAAATATTGAATTATTTTTATATGTATATATTTAGTATACTTTTTTCTTGTTTCATTAAATTTCATCAATAATTTATTTAAAACTTTTGGCATTCTAAAACGTTTGAATAGGAAAGTAAATTTTTTTCACTTTTTAAAATATATTTGTAAATTTGAAAAAATGTACAAAAATTTTAATCATTTTATGTCATATTCTCAATTATTTGTTCTTGTTAAAATGCTTTCCTGTATAAACTAACAGATAAAAACTGCTCTCTTTGTTGCTTTCAGTCATCATTAGTTTGTATGTTGAAGGAAATACACCAAGACTACAAGGCTTCTAATGGAAACATATGTTTAATTCTAAAATTTAAATAGGGTATGAAAGTTATACATCATGACTTATGTATCTAATAAAAAAGTGTTTATTTTTAAATTGTTTATAATGTAAATACGTTTTAATTGTTTTTGATGAAGACAAAAGTATTTATACTATTACTTTAGTTGAACTATGCATGTTCATTTCAAAATATTAAGTTTTTTTTCAATAGTTCTAAAAATGTGATAATATTTAAACTAACATTTTTCACTAAAACAAAATAATTCTTTAGAAAAAACTTGTGATCTTGTATTGTATTGTTTTTCTAATATTCTATGGTTGTTTTTAATTAAATATATTTATATTTTATTTGTATAAAAATGTGCAAACTGTTGTATCCTTTTCTAAATCTGAACCTTTTTCATTTTAACCGGTTTCCTTTACAAATAGGAAACAACAATTCCACTAGAACTTGATCTGGCAAAATTGAGGACATTTTTTAATGGAGCAGGCAACATACATTCAGAAACATTTAAAAGCATGGGAAAGACCAGTGTAATATTTATTTTATTACTACACTATGGATCCTAATTATGGTAAAATGTAATGAAATGCGTATGTACGACTGTTAATCAAAAAGTTGAACATTGAATTGCTTTAATTTATTTGGCACAATTTAAAGCCAGAACCTAATTGAACTTTTGATTTCTTAATATGTTTGAGACTCGTCACTGAAATCAGCTTTTGAAATAAGGAAGATAAATAATAGTTTAGAATAGGATTCAAATAGTGTTTTAGGATCTGACACGAGTTGATTGTTACTTCATTAAAAGCAAAGTAGGTATTAGAGGTGTACCGAAGCCATAATTTTGCCAAAGCCGAAGCTATGGACTATGGACATATACCCTTAATATTTATACTACTTGATGGTCCTTTTTTGAAGGAAGAGATAAAAGGGTATACACTTCGTATCTATAAATACAAGTCAATGAAGAAAGAAGGTAGCTTATTTTTTTATTAATAAAATTGAAAGCATCTATATTTCATATAAATTAAATAATCATGGCTCTAAGAAATATTGAGGCTACTTCTGAAAAAAAGTTGATAAAGGGAATAACAACGCAATAATTTCAATACAATTAAGTTTTAGAAAAAATTAATTCAAGAAACATTCCTATCTGTCATGTATGGTAAACGATCGTTGCATGATAATTGCTCTTAAATCGAAAGTGTTGTCTTGGAAAAAAAACAAGTTGGTAAGCTCCTAACATTAACAAAAACTCCTCTAACAATCATATATATATATATATATATATATAAAATCCTCTAACAATCAAGAGTAACTTATCGAACATCGCATTATGTCTGCTAAAAACATTTTGTATGAAAATAAATCTGTAAAATAAAAAAATGAAAAAAAAAAATTTTTACTAAAAACTTTTTTTGGACAATATTAGTTAAATTTGTCTGCAAAGCAATTAATGTTTATGTTTATATCTAGTAATCCATGTGCTGAAGAGTTCAAATGTCTCATGACTTAGAAAAAATGGTCAAAAATATTATTTTTAGGGAAACATCCTTATATCAAAAATTCACTTAAGAGACTATTCATGTAAACTTTGTTATCCATTGATGCATAAATGAAAACAAAGCATGAAACAAAATTTATGAACAATCTATTTAGCTCCACAATCAGAACTTTCAATCAAAATTAGGCTTTGTTCAAAAATAGCTACATTCATGAAAAACTATGTAATGAATACTTTAAGAAATGTGTATGGAGCATAGACATAATACTATTATCTCTATGGTATGGAGTCAAATTTGTAGAACTATTGGTACCTAAGCTATAGTTAAATCAACGACAACTCTACTACATGCCTTGTACATACCTGCCAGGAATTTTTATTAGTTACAAAAATCATTGGAAACACAATTGGTAGCATAGATACAAACCATAAACGTGATCTCGACTTAACCTTTCTGAATCTCTGATCAACTTTGTTGATTGTGCAACTATTTTAACATTGATTGAGCGGCAAGAAAGTTAATCCCGTATCAAGAAAAGATGAGTCGAAAACGTATTGTGTAACTAAGGTTTCGATGTAAAAGGCCTGTAGTAGAGTTGGCGTTGGTAAAAGTATGATTAAGAAGCGGTGGCGGAATTTGATCAGACGATGGAGCCTAACCCAGAGGCCAGAAAGAAACTGTTTAGCGAGTCCTCACCCGAGTACGACGATGTGGCCCTTGGATGGGCGTAGTAAGAGTGCGGCAGAACTCGAAAGCCGGACCGGCGGTCCACCTGATGTCCGGCCGGAAGCGGCGTCCCATGTCCGTTGTCGTGATTGGCGCGTCTGCCGCTGTCCGGTCCAGACAGACCGAGGGTGAGCAAAGCCTCCGGGTCACACACGAACTTGTACACATACCTTTCACCTGCGGACATTTGTTATTGTTGTTGTTGTTGTTGTTGTTTTTGTTATTATTATTAGTGTTATTATTATTATTGTTGTATTATCTTTCACCTGCGGACATTTATTCTTATTATTGCTGTTGTTGTTTTTGTTATTATTATTAGTATTATTATTTGTGTACCTTTCTCCTGCAGACATTTATTCTTATTATTGTTGTTGTTGTATTTGTCATTATTATTAGTGTTATTATTTTTGTCTTTCTTTCATTGCAGTCAAATAAGATCAGTCTCACGTTTATATTTTTTATCTTTGTCAAATAAGAAAAATTCATAGTTGTAGTAATCTGTTACACTGACTTTAAAAAATATTTTTGTTTGTACAATAAACTGTGAGATTTGAAAATTTGAACAATTTGTATCAATATAATTAAATTTATTCATATTTAGTAAAATGTGTTTTTTATTTTACAAAAAAATACTTGAATGAAAAACAGCCTAGAAACTTCAAATTTTCATGAGAAAGTTTTTCTGCCAAATTAGGTTAAGTTGACAAAAAAATATGATCTCAGGGTTCCCCTCGGAGATGTTGAGATGTTGCAAAAGGATTGATTGAACCAAAATGGCACGTGTCGTCAATAGGGCTCAAATTTGTTTAAAGCCGTTTCATTATTATATAAACTTTTCAATACTTAAATAAATTTTAAAAGTTTAGACTTTTTGGCATAATGTATATTAATATATTCACTGCTTGGCTGGTTTTCATTACCTTTATTAGCTATAAGAATATCTCAATAATGAAGATATTTAATCTAAGACTTAGTTTTTATTTTGTATAAACCATATATTGTTTTATAACTCTAACATGTTTTGTTTCACAGACCATGTAGGAATTATGGTGTTCCAATAACATTTATTCCCAAATTACTATCTAGACAAGATATATCTATATATTATACTAAATGCTATATAGCAATTACCAATAATAATATAAAATACAATAACAATAACAATGAAAATATTAACAAAAACACTAGAACAATGGCAATAGTTATGCTGATAGTTATAACATTAATAAGTGCGTGGGTAATAATAAACATTATACTATTAAGAAATAATATAAATAATATTAATTTTAATATTAATAATAATTATAATAATAATAACAATATAAATGTTGATAATTAAGATAATAACAACATACCTGCAACCTTTTGCATAATTCCTTTTTCATAATAATACCGCAAAGACCGGCTCAACTTATCATAATTCATTGCTGGTCTGTTCTTCTGCAAACCCCATCGTCTTGCAACCTTTCAGAATAAAATTCTAAGTCTAACAAATTATAATTGAAATAATTTTAAGCCTTTGGTGTTACATATATTTTAAAAATTCTGCCGGAGCCCAGATAACCAACCATTCTAATCGGTTGCCTTCAGTTCACTTTAATTGCTTGCCTTCAGAGGTTCACTGTAATCGATTGCCTTCGGAGGTTCACTTTAATTGGTTGCCTGCAGAGGTTCACTGAATTGGTTGCCTACAGATATTCACTTTAATTTGTTGCCCACAGAGGTTCATTTTCATTGGTTGCCTTCAGAGGTTCACTTTTATTGGTTGCCTTCAGAGGTTCATTTTAATAAGTTGCCTTCCGAGGTTCACATTCATTGGTTGTTTGCAGAGGCTCACAAATATATATGAAAAACGGTGCCCGGTGTTGCACTCCAGATGTCCGATGAGTTGTTTTGTTGAGAAAATTGTACGGGAAAAGATTATATGTAAATGTAGTTGGCAGTGAGGAATGGCAAACTTTTTATACTTAGTCTGTTTTTGTGTAAGCTTATATCAGAGAGATGTTCACATCTAAATCTTGTTTAGTGATCCTTAGTGTCCCTGGATAGTGTGTGTTCGAAGAAATACATTTCAGATTGCTATTATTGTATGTCTGCGACTTCGTGTTAAGTTACGTGGTTTTGAGTATATGTGTGAGTGCTAATTAATTTGAATGGCTTTTGAATATGATTAAAAACTCAAATTTGTTTTCCCATAATATACTTAATTTCTTAAATAAAATAAACAGTATTCTCTAATTTCCTAAGCAAATTGCCTCAGTATAATTATTTTTATATCAGCATAATAAGAAATATACCTTAGAATTATTTAAAACTTATTTAAAATCTTAGAGTACAAATAATTTAAACTTGTATTTTAGCAACATATACCCACGGCAAAATACTTCTTTGGGTCGACCAGCTTACATTTTTGTATTTAATTAAGTTGAATGTTTTATTTTATTTTGTTTTAACCGATAAGGTTGACCAAAAATACCTCTTCTGGCTCGACCAGCTTGAATTCCATTCCTCTTCCCGTCCAAGCGATGCACGAAGAGTTGCTTGGGTCGTGCAACAGCGCCACCAGGAATTGCCAAAGCTGCAGCGACCCTCTTCGGTACTGCTGCTGGGCGGGAGGTGGCGGTGCCGGTGGGTGGCACAGCTGGGTGGCGGAGTGGCGGGACAGGTCGGGCACAGTCTGGTCGGTGGGCGAACTGCAGGGCAGCGAGATGGGAGTGGGTTCAGTGCAGCGCCACCCACTCGAGTCCAAGTGGAAGTCTGTGGAAACGAACAATAATTTATGAAGAATAATAATAATAATTTATCTCACAACACATACCTGTTTGTCAACTTGAAAATAAATAACAAGAACTATCCATATCTGCAAAGCCGGGCAATTAATTAGAATTCGCAGTTTTGATCCTGGTTTTGTTGAAGTTTTTAAGGTTGCGTCCAGAAAGACTAAACGATTACTCATTGTCTCATAAATGAGGGACAGTCAGCAACGGTTGTTTAAAAATTATTTTTAAGGTTGATTATTCTTTATAGATAATATTTGTTCTGGAGTTACAAAATAAGAAGAATTTATAAAATAATGAACATACAATCAGTTTTAGCTCGGAAAAAACACTTGGTTGTCTATTATGTATAAACATATTCGTTGGCTGTATTATCATCTAAGGTAGAACTTCATTATTAATTTGAATTTCACTATAGACGTTTATTAACGTAAAATATTATATTATATTAAAACGGTTTACAGACCAAACAAATAATATCTGAAATCATTAAAATAAAACAGAAAAAGAAGATTTTAAAAAACTTTCTGAATGTTCTGATATTCACTAGTGTAATAGTTTGATATATAAATTGACTTGCAAAATATTTAAAACACTGCCGTAAAACTAACAAATACAAGGCATTTTTCCGGTTCTAACAGTTTGTAAACAGTTCGTACAATTTTGAAAATTATGACGTCATAGGTGTTTCCGCCTCTAACAGTTCGCAAACTGTTTCAAAACAGTTTGTGAACTGTTTCATCAAAAAGCAAAATTTTACAAATAAGGTTCTGAGTTAGTTGAGAGGTGACATCATGGAATAAAAATATAAACATTGAAGTAGGAGTAACATCGCTCCCGGTAAGGATTTAGTTACATTTTTTATTCTTTTTATTTTAATTTTTCAAAAAGCAAAATTACACAACCATTATAAACAAGTTAAATCTATAAATACATAGGCCTTAAACTATTTTTAAAGAAATTAACAGAAAATAATTAAATCAATCAATTATGGCAACATATTGATACCATAAGCTTCCTCATAATTCAATTATAAACTTTTAAATATTTTGTTTTATTTTAATATAATTATTAAATTCAATTAATACTTTCAAAAATTCATCCTTAGACTGACTTTTTTGAAAAAAAAATTAAAGTTTACTTTTATTGGAGTTTGTTTATATAAACAGCTGATATTTATTTCAAACTGTTTCTTCGTTCCTGTTTTCACAGTTCCTGAAAGTGTTTCAAAAACAGTGACGTATTAGTGACGTCGGCATTTTGAAACTGTTAGTATTAGAAACACGGCTTTAGTGAAATTTATATTCATGTTTCTTCTTTATGGAATTCAGCCTGTTGGCTGTCGGTTACTTTTTGAAGATTTGAGCAAATGCAATCTTTATGATGATTTTTTATGGACAAAATGTTTTTGGAACTCTGATACATCAATACATTACATTACAATGTAAGCATACGTATATTAAGGTATTCATAATACATACTTTAAAAATGCATATATATATAGTATGTACACATGCAGCCTGATGCAGCTAAACTGTTTTAAAGATATTGTGCGCATAAATGTGAGGGACGATGTCAACTTGAATCGACTTTAGCTCATTTGTGGTGTTTAAGTTTTTATAAATTCACACATAATCACTGTTAAAAACTTCGTTATTGCAACTACCTTTTTATGAAGATCCATTATAATAAAGGAGTTTTAAAAAATATATTACGTTGCTAGTTTTTTAACTTAGTTTTATTATATTTCATTATTTTTATTATCATTATTGTTATTATATTTTATTATAATTATTATAGTTTTTTTATTATTGTTTATATTATCATCATCATCATTATTATTATTATTATATTTGATTATTATTATGTTTTCATCATTATTATTATTATTATCATTATTATTATATTTTTATCATTATTGTTTTAGTTTTATTATGAAAACTTATATTTAATTTATACTATAAGATTCGCATTTATAAAAATGTTATTTATTATTCTTGTCGCTGATTTGCTACAAAGTAACATTAAAACAATCGATAATAATTTAAATTCGATCTTAACGGGTAAAAAGATTTAGTCTGGCAATAAATTGAGCTGTTTTTAAACTGTGCAGGCTAATTTTAACATCCCTAATTGGATTAATTTGTTATCCTTCTATTCGATGCTTAGTTTTGTAAAAATAGAAGCAACAATTTGTTTACGATTAATAAAATTTAAATAAAGCAACAAAAATTAAATTAAAACTAACCAAATATAATTGTTATTGTTTCGTGTTTTTGTTAATACTAAAGTTGTTGTTGTTTTATTTATATTCTATAGTACCGCTGTTATAAGTATCATTACTGTGATTAGTATTATAATTATCATTATTGGTACGATATATAATTATTATAGTTGTTGTTAATATCATTGTTATTGCTATAATTGCTATTATTGTTATAATTGTTTTTATGATTATTATTATTATTTTTATTGTTATTATTATTATTATTTTTCTTGTTATAATTAATATTATTGTTGTTATTATAGTTTTTTCTGGTTGTTGTTGTTGTTATGGTTATTGTTTTTGTTTCTGTTATTGTTAATCACAACGAAACAATTAAGCTATCATTTTTTCATCATTTTACGGTGGTTGCTGTTTTTTGTTGTAGACCAGTGCCGGGGTGTCAAACTCATATGGTACTGCGGGCCGCATTTATAATAGGTACACTTCACGCGGGCCACGTGATTAATTTAATGAAATATTATATATATATATACAATTTGGATTTTTTTTCTTTTTTTATATGTTAGTTATATTTACATATTAGAGAATAATTTTATATTGGAGAAGTTTGGCTTTTTAATTTTAGCACAGTATGCTGCGGGCCGCACAGAAAGGCCTCGCGGGCCGCATGTTTGCCACCCTGTTGTAGACATTTCCTCCAATGTTAGTTGAACAAATAATGTTTCGTTTTCATACGTTATAAATTACAAATGAGCTGTCATTGTAAAGTATCAACACTTCTTGAAACCTCTGCAAAATTTATTTTATTTTGTTAACGTTTAACTAAAAATAATTCCAAACCTTTTAAAAGGTGAATATAAACACGTTGGTACCTCAATATTAACTGATTTCTGCCAACAACTTTCACATATTAACCTGTGTTAATTGAACCAAAGCATATGGTACGGTATTTATCGTATTTTTGTACTATTCCAAAACTATTAACATACAAACAAACTATTACACTAAATAAATTGATACATACAACCATAATTTAAATACTTAAGGTAGTTTATTGGTGTCGTAACCATAAATAAATTAAGTAAGGTATGATACCATAAATACGATAAAATAAATAACTTTTGATACCATGTGACAGCCTTCGTTAAAACTTCAAATCATCTCAAACGAAACATGACAAACCCGAAGGTGAATCGATCATCTTTTTAATCCATCGACATCTGACCTAAAAAGTCGTATGCAAATAATCTCATGTTTGGCCCCAGAATTTCATCCGATTTTTGGTGTCCTTAATCCCCGACTTTTGGGAATTCTGTTTCGCGAATAGCTTTCTACTTTCAATGTTTGCGATTGTTTTCTACTTTAAGTTTTGCGATTGCCTTCTACTTCAAGTTTACACGATTGTTTGTACTTCAAGTCTCGCAATTAGTTGCCAATTTAAATTTTCGCAATTGTTTTCTACTTTAAGTTTGCAATTACCTTCTACTTTAAGTTTACACGATTGTTTGTACTTCAAGTCTCGCGATTAGTTGCCAATTTAAATTTTCGCAATTGTTTTCTACTTTAAGTTTTGCGATTACCTTCTACTTTAAGTTTACACGATTTTTTTATACTTCAAGTCTCGCGATTAGTTGCCAATTTAAATTTACGCGATTGTTTTCTACTTTAAGTTTTGCCATTGCCTTTTAATTTAAGTTTACACGATTGTTTGTACTTCAAGTCTCGCGATTAGTTGCCAATTTAAATTTTCTACTCCAAGTTTCAAAATTCCTTTCTTTTTTAAGCTTCGCGAGTAGTTTTCTGTTTTAAATCTCGCGATTTTTTTAAAATTTAAAATTTTACGATTACTTTCTACTTTAAGTTTCGTGAATAGTGTTTTTCTTTAAATTTTCGCGAATTTTTTCTACTTTAAGTTTTACGAATATTTTTATACTTCAAATTTGGCGATTGTTTCCTACATTAAGTTTCGCGATTTGTTTTTCTACTTTAAATTTTGCGAATAGTTTTCTACTTTAAATTTTGGCGATTGTTTCTTACTTTAAGTTTCGTGATTTGTTTTCTACTTTTCATCTCGCGATTTAAGTTTCGTGAATAATTTTATACTGTAAATGTCGCAAGCAATTTTTAACTTAAATATTAATGTAATTCTGTCCAATGTTTTCCAATTTGAGTTTCGCGAATATTTACCAAATCTAAATTTAGAAAATGTTTTTCTACTATGAGCATCGCGAATGTTTTTAATTTAATTGTTGCGGAGATTTATTAATGTACATACCCTTTAACTTAATTATCTAAATCTCGCGCATATTTTTCTACTATAAACTTCGCGAAAATTTGAGCATATTTATTGTCAATTTCGCCAACATTTTCATACTGTAAATTTTGGGAATATTTTTCTACTGTAGGTCTAGCAAATAAAATCTGCTGTAAATGATGATAACCAGGTATAAATTTCGTTAACATTTTTACTATAAACTTCGCAAATATTTTCCTTATATTGTATATAAGTATCATCTAATTATTATCTTGCGAACATTTTTCTACTGTATGTTTAGCGGATATTCTTATAGTGCAAATGTTTACGAATATTTAAACCTATATAATTTAGGTTTCGAAATATTTGTCTAACTTAAATTTCACGAACACTTTCTATTGATTAATAACTCTAATTATGCTTTTGAAAATTTCATAAAAAGAATTAATTAATTGATATTACTTAGGCACATTAAAATTAAAAGTATTTTTATTCTGAGATGTGCTTTGTCGTTCATTATAAGCTGTTGTCATGATGTTTATATTTATAAAATAATATCATAGTGTTTGTTATGATCTGGTTAATCAAACTCAGTTGAGTTACATAAAAACTAACTTTATTAGAAGCGTTTCCTAACAATATAT
>JARUHE010144086.1:0-14276 GCA_031471125.1 Archaeomysis grebnitzkii | reverse complement strand
ATGTATTAAAAACTTATTTAACAGTTAATAGCTACATTTATTTCACTCACCATGTATTTCATGAAATCAATTTCTTCAATTTTCTTGGGGTGTCAAGCAAAATGAAGAAATTTGTTTGTACAAAACGGATGCAATACGAATTTCCGAGCTATATTTTTTTAGCTTTGGATGCAATTACTAAATTGTTTCTAGCTTTGGATGCAAGTTTACGCATCTGCATCTACATCCGACCGTAACCATTGATCTATATTGAATTTGAAGAGCAAACGCAACAAATGTTATTCCAAAAGAATAAACGTACCGTACTTTATCGGTTGAGTCTGATCGAACAGCAAACAAAAAAGAATGACCCTTAATTAAATGAAAAACGCGCCTTTGAAAAGATAAGGGGAGGATGCCAAATAATTTTGGTTTCATTTGATGGAAATATTTTTTTAATTTCAATTAAAAGACATAAAAAGGGTAAATTAAATCATTCAGTTCTACACAATACTTCATATTTACCAATGTATCATATTAACCATAAATATTGTCCACAATAATTAATAAACGCATTCTGAAATCTGAATTAGCCTACCCAAATCATGAATATGTTTTCAATATAGCCTAATGATCAATTCCTACTTGTGTTTTTGTACATCAAACATATTTGATTGGGACGAAATACAGTTTTTGATAACCTTGCTGAGTTGTCAGTTATAAAATATATTTGGTTCATGTCTCATGACCTATGATGATTGGTGACGGCAGTGCGTCAAACGGGGACATTTATTTTGTTCTCCAAAAATTCAACTTCCATAAATGTTCTCCAGGCAGATTTTCATCTGATTATTTCTCTTTAAAAATAAATAAACTCAATTGAATTATATGTTTCTTCTTTCAAAATGAAGACCATTGTTAGTGTAAATAATTCATAGTTTTGCATGGAAATGTAATGATACTGATTTAAATTACTTTAATTAAAAATTATGAAAGGAAAAATGTTCTCCAAAAATTTTTGAAGACTCTCTTGAAGCACTGGTATAGGCTCCTGTTTAAAATGGGACTCATTGCATCACAAGGGTCTTGAGAAATTTTCGAAGAACATTTTTTGTAACTCTTGGAAAACATTTTTTGCTCAATATCTTGTTACAATATTTCTAACAATTTCATAAATGTGTGTATTTTTCAGTAAAATCAGCACTGCTGCACTTGTTTCTAATGCATTCACACTAATATTAATATCCAGTTGAAAAAAGGAGTTTATACTTTTGTTCTTCATTAAAAAGAAAAAAATAACTTGAAAACTTTTAATTTGGAGAACAAAAAAGATTGTCCTCGTTTGACGCACTGAATTGGGTATTAACATTAATCTAAAAACAAGTGCAGTAATGTTGATTTCTATAAGTATAACATTTGTTTACATAATTTTTGAAAACAATACAAAATAAATTCAGAGCAAAAAATGTTCTCCAAGTGTTATAAAAATGTACTCTGAAAATTTTTGAAGATCTTTTTGACATATTGATTGACATTGAACCTGATTGAAGTATTCATTTTGCTTTTTAGTTTGTCAATCGACTTGATTGAATTGAGAAAACTCCTTCATTAAATTAATAGAATTAAGGTAAATTAGCTATTTATCACACAATGACTGACCTTCCTTCAAGAGAACACTCGCTGATTATTACAGAAAAAATATCACTTTTCCTTTAAATTGTTGAATTTTTGTTGGTTGTACCAATACCCTGTTGTCTGTTGCTGCAATGTTCTGGGTTAGATGGCTGTTTTTGTCTCAATTGTTTGAGTGGAACCACATTAGCCAACCATAAGTCTTTCTTTTGTAGTATCCCCTGTTGTCCTGGTTGGAGGTTCTTTGTGCTTCTGATGGGGGTTTTAGCCCCATCAAGGTAAGAAATGGTTATAATAAATACCATAAAAATTTGACCAACTGATATGGATTATGGACTATTTCCTTCTATTGGACTTCTATGCTATTCTAAAGGAGAGTTGATAGATGGTAATGGGCCATTAACTAGGCACTTTACCCTAATTTCATTCCCTTAATTAAAATATAAATATATAATACTAACTAAAATTGGTCTTAACATATTTCATTTGATAAGTTCTAAAACTTGTTGAATTTTAAGGACTATGTCTGATTTTAGGTTATAAAACAAATGGAATGATTTTTCATGTGTCATTGCTGTTTAAAACAACATTTTGTATTTTTCTACTTTAGAGCCATTTATAAAAGTATTAAACATCAAAATCCCAAAAAATTACCCAACAAGTACTGTACTCTAAAACATACTTGAACATGTTGTTTCACATATTTATGAAATCATTATACATAAATAAGGCAATAGAGAAACTATCCTAACCTGCTCTCACATGATTGGATTTATCGACTAAAACTTACCTTGCAATATACATAAAGAATGGGACTATATAAACTAGAAAAACACAACCTACTCTACTATCACATGAGTTTGTTCATGAAATAAACTTACATAAAACAATGTTTATCTTGAATAACAAATGTAATTATCTAAAATATTAAAAAAAAAATTCATAAATGAAAAATAAGTTGCTATTACAGAACTAAAAACTATTCAAATTTCCCTACATTGTTTGCATTTTCTTGTCATTTGTTGCTAGAACTAATTACTGGGTCTAAAATAGGGATTAAGCCAAAATTATTGTCCTTTCAAAATTAATAGCTTGATGAAAAACAGATCATATCGAATAGGTTTATTGTTTAATAGTACAAAATCACACAAAAGCCATTAGGAAAAAGGAATAAATTTTAAACTGTTGACCATGCCATATGGCTATCAATTAAATTATTAGCTCCTTAACTTCTTAAAATAGTTGTTTGGCTGGTGCTTTAGTAAGCTGTGTTTGAAAAACCAGCTTCTATAAGTGACCTCTAATTATTAGTGTTGTTGTTAGGATGGTGGATAATTTGTGGACTGTGCAGAAACTTTACTATTTTTTTCATTTCAAAATAATAATAAAAATTGTTTTTACAGAAAAGTTTATTTGAATGAAAATGAAGAACATAACATCTTACACTTGTGTCACTAAGGATTTTTTTGTGAAATCAATATTTAGCTACTTATTAAAACATACATTTTTATAAGAAAGTTGAAATTCATGGTTAACAGATATTTTTATTTGAATGCTTAGAGAACAGTTATTTTAAACAAATGAAAGAATAAGAGATTCTCAGGTAGAATGCATGAAGGACTTTTTAGCAGAAAATTTATATTTTGTTAAATAATAGACATTTTAGAAGTTTTTATACTTAGCCAATTTAACATCAATTTCATGATTGACCAAATATATTGTGAAGGCTTAGAGATAATTTTATTGGAAATAAATTAAAGAAAAGTGTTAATATAATTTGTAGAATTTTATTAAAAGAAAACACAATTTAGAAACTTTTTTACATACAAACAGCTTTTAATGTGTAGCGTTTACTCATGCTTGTTTAATTTATAATTTATTAATGTTAAAATATGTTTTTCATGTCAAAGGATTTTAAATTTTAAAACTAAATTTCTCAAAACTTTACATTAAGGAACATTTAAATTGGCTTTGATTAATACATAAGGATAAATTAGGCAATTAAAACTAAATAATAGTGAACTTTTATCTATTGACTACTGAAATATGAAAAAATAGTGCTTATGTTTAACATAATTGCAGTTAAACAAATTAATCTAAAATCACAGCGAGTTAAAAGGTTGTGTAGTGGAGTTTAAAAAACTGATGTTTCCTAGTTTGGAAAAACCTAATGAATTTGATTTTCTCTCTTTGACACACTGCCTAGAACCCAATTTTGGAAAAATCTCCATCAAATGTTTTTTTAACATTTTAAAAAAAGAACATCTTTGTGATGTTATTTTTAGGAAAAACTCCTTGATGGTGTTTTCTAAATAAAAAAATGTTCATACAGTGAGTCACTGAACCAAAGTTTTATAAATGGTCACGGTGTGTACTAATTTCAATTGCCTAAACTAATCCAACTATTACATAAATAATCTCACAAATTATTAACCCTTTCCTAGCAGCACTAGGAGATAAAGGTCTCCTAAAAAAAATCACAATGTCAGTGGCTTTGCTGACAAATGAGCATGTGCCATTATATTTGTTCCAACGGCTACCAATGTAGTAGTAAGTAATGATGGACCAATATTTTGGCCAACCTATGCATGTAGCTAATATCCAGATTAAGTTGAGCAGATAAAATGGACTATACATGCCAGTTTCAGATCGCCACTATAATGGCTTGCCCCCAAGAAAGGGTTAAATGTCCCATTTTAAATTAAATATGCTAATAGTTTCACATTTAGGGTTTAGTACCTCTGCAAGCTAATATTTACTTCTCTCCGAAATATGAAGAAAGTTGAACACATCACTATGACAAAAATAAATCATCTTCTAAACTTGATTTATACATTGTTCAATGAACATAATTATACCAATTAAATACATTTACTAAGCCGTTAAAATTTTTGGTTATGTCATGCCAGATACATCTTGATCATTAATTATTTTGGTTTAGCCTATGTGAAATAAAGATATTTTCCTCAAAATTAATAAACAAAAGAGGGCTAAAGTCTACTTTGAAATATAAGTACCAAACTTGAAAATTCCATATGAAATGACCAAAAAGTACTCTTTCAAAACCAACTACTATGTTAGATTGAATATATTTTTGAAATGATTCTAGATTATACACATTTAAAACTTGAATGTGAATAAGTGAAAATTATGCTACTTTTAACACTCTTTGTGGTTATAACAGTTCTTATATGGAGTATAATTTTGTTAAAATTTAACAATTGTTTACATCTGAAGCATCTGGCTTTCAACTTGATAATTCCTCCACGTTAAATAAGCATCCAAGCTGGAGACAAACATTCACTGAAAAATAAAGAACTAAAGAATGTGTCTCATTGATTTACATATTAAAGTAAACAGATAGGTTATTTTATTTTCATTTTTATAAATGTGAAATAAAAAATATTTGTTTTAAAATAAAATACACATCAAGTTTTTGAAAGCATTTAATCAAGTTGCAATAACTAGGAAAAAATACATTTTTATGATTTTTCATTATTTGCTGCCAGAATCAAGAATAATGCCAAAAACACTTGAAAATTCTAAGTAAGGTTGTCATACTTCCGCTGCTAGGAAATGAAAATATGGGATATATTTTTTTAAAAATACAGAACCATTTTTTTTATTTTATATGAAATAACAAAAGTAATCACAGTATAAATTTAGCTTAAATCTTTTGTTTACCCCTTTGACAAAATTTCCTTGTTTATTTACTTTGAAAACTGCAGCCTGTTTGTGACATACAATGAAAATTTATTAATACATTTGACTAAACTTACTAAAAAAAAATTTTGTTTGATGTTTTTTTTTTATAAAACCTTATAAGAAATTGTATACATTGTAGTATTATGTTTGTAGGTTGTACTTCATTCTTTAGATTCCTATTCCCTCTATATTAGGCTTTATGTCTCCATTATCATTATTTTTGGTTTGGATAAATGAAAAATATATGGAAAAAAATTCTACATGTTAATGCTTTAATAACTTAATTTAATTTGTTACTAAATAATACAAGTTCTTAATTTTTGTTTATCATATTTAATTCGGACAGGAAATCCTATTAATTATTTTTCTAAATTTAACTTCTTACTCATAAAAAATAGTTTTGTTTCTCCATTTAAAACTAAATTGTTTCTAAAATTTCACAATTCTATTTCCATTTTCAAAAATATTCTTTTACATGGGAATAATTGTAAATTTGTTGAATAGTCCAAAATAATTGTAAATTATTGTTATAATTTATAAACAAAATCAAAATATAGAGTTTGAAATTATATAAAGTTTGCAAATTGCTTCAACAAGATAGGTTAAAAGTGTTCAATGAATTATATGATTTAGACTTTCACTTAATGTTTATTGACCTGAAAAATAATTTTCATAGCCTAAGTTATTATGGAATAAATAAAAATTATTTATGCCTTATTCCTAATGTAGCCAACTTATATAGGTTACATTAGGACAACTATTTCATGTTTATATAATAACTAGTTAATTAAAATATTTAATATTTTTAATTGTAGTCTGCTCAAGGTTTATATCATAGTGTTGCTACAAAAGATAATCCCCCCCCCCCCCTCCATTTTTTACAAGAAGACAGTTTAATTTATCAAAATTTTGTTAAAAGACAATTAATAATAAAAAAATCTATATTAGAGGCAAATACCAAAGTGGTTGATACAATCAAGAATTATGATAAGTGATACACTTTATATAACAACCTACAGAACTCCTCAAAATATTTTATTTTACCTTAAGAATTCTGTACTGATTTGCTTAAATACAATATTGTTTTAGTCTGTGAACATATTTTCATTTGATGGATAATACAGGAATCAAAAGTTTGTTGCAAATATTTAAACAGTATAGGTGAAATCTGCATTTTCCAGTCATTGAGAAATTTTCAATGTTTTTCTTTGAATAATTTTTGTGAACTTATATTTTCTTCATAAGTTTCCAGCAGACAAAATTCGAATGTAAAACAAGGTCATACAATTGATAACCTAAAAAACATACTTCATTATTGTTTTTATGTTAAAATAGTCAAGGTCACAAGAGGATTTTAAACAGTCTAGCAAGATCTTGAGAAATCTTACAACATTTGACACCTAGTGACTTCAGTCAACATCAATTTGTTTGATTGATTTTCTACACTTTGGAGGCAATTTAAACAAAGATTGGGTGGAATGAGCCTTGTAAAAAAGTCGCTTCCCTGTAATAGAAAGAAATCTCTCGGGATGGACTTGCTTCATGCTGGGAGAATCTCCATCTATGGCAAAGATTAAAATGTTTTTTGTACATTTCTTTCTTATGGGTGTCAATTAAAAATAAGACTTCTGGATATTTCAACTTATTGTGTGTATGTATTTTTAATAGGCCTATAGATTAATATTATATTTTAAACTATTTTATTATGTGTATAACTATAGAGTTCCTGTATTCTTACTGGTACCTGATGTAAACAGGATAAATCAATACACCTAAATGTAAAACTAAAACAAAGAAAATCAGTTTAGCATCTTAGATTATGCTTTCTATTTATTTTTTTGCTTACATATAGGCTCCTTTGTTCATGTAGAATGATTTAATTTATACATATTTCTTAACTACTTTGTATGAAAATTATCATTTGAGTTTACATGACCAGTAAATGTTAAATATCTAAATAGTGACATTAGTAGATTAAGCATCATTAAAATCAGTTGTATAATGCAATGTTATGAACACTTGAAGTTAATTTAAGGGTATCACTTGCATCAACACAGATGTGTATTTTTTGGGAACAGATTTCGATAAAACCAACATGGATTTACATTATATGTCGAATTTATTCTACATTATTTCTATGATTTATTAGTACATCATAAACACCCAAAAATATTGGACACTGTAACTGTGTCTCACCAAGAAGATGAAGAGTACAAGAAGGCCAAAAAACAAGGGCAGAGAAAGGCAAAACTATAGTATGAGGTACTAATACCATCAGCAAGCAAGCAAAGATTGTTTATCCGAGCAACAAGCAAAAGTATGTCATTCATAAATGCTTTAACCTTTCAATGTGTATTGTAACGAATACTTCTTATCCAATAAGGGCTATTTTAAACAGTAATACCAACGTGTTCTAGTCATTATGGCTTTGTTATTTGGTTTGTTTATTAAATGGCTGATAAACAATGGAAAATATTTACAAAGAAAGTCACGGTCTTTCAGTAAAACAAAACAAATTTTGTGGAAACTTGAGCAAAAATAAAATGTTTTGAAGTTTGTACAATTTTATGAAAATAAAAAAAAATTATTATTTTAATGCACAAAACTTGTTTTTCAAATTTCATCAACACTTGTTTGATGATCTGTGAAATGCAGAAATGAGAAAGTAAATTAATTCTTTTCCATAGTCATTCCAAATCAAATTGCTGTCATAAGGTCTAAATAAAATTGAAGTTAATATTTATTAAGCCGTGTTTGAAAAACCAGCTTCTATACGTGGCCTCTGATTGTTGTTGTTAGGTCGGTAGATGATTTGTGGATTTTGCGTTTTTTTTTAAATAATAAAAAGATATTAATTGTACAGAAAAGTTTGTTTATATTAAAATGAAGAACATAGCATTCTACACTGGTATCACTAAAAATTTGTTTTATTTAATAAATATTTACAAACATTTTTATTAAAAAATTGAAATTAATGGTTAGTAGAGATTTTTATTTGAAAGTTTAGAGAAACAAATGAAGATTCTAAGGTAGAATGCCTGATAGATCTTTTTGTCTAAAATTTATACTTTTTAAATAATATACATATTAGGAGTTTTTAGACTTAGCCAATTTATCATCAAATTCATGATTAACGAGTTTTTTTTGGAGGTTTAGAGATATTTTTATTATAAACAAATGAAAGAAAAGGGTTAATATAATAATATAAAGAATTGTATTAAAAAATAAACAATTATATAAACTGTTTTAACATACAAACACAGATTTTAATGCGTAGCATTCACTCATACTTGTTTAATAATATCGCCCGTCTTCAAAATATATGTAGCTAAAATATGATTTCACAAAACCAAATAACATTCAATATGTTACTGTTTTTTATTTACAGTTCTGGAATAAACATTATTAAAGTTCTGATATTTGCTTTTCTAAATGTTTTAAATTCAATAGAACAGATTTAAAAGTAATGCGCTCTTTTTTGTTTACTGACGTTTTGTAAGGAAAGATTAAGCGAAATCCAATAAGGCTTACAAGTCCATTATGACAAATGTTTACAATAAATAACAAAGAAAAAAGTACACGGAAAATAACTTTAAATGTTTATATATGAAATA
This sequence comes from Archaeomysis grebnitzkii, assembly GCA_031471125.1. Classification (NCBI taxonomy): domain Eukaryota; kingdom Metazoa; phylum Arthropoda; class Malacostraca; order Mysida; family Mysidae; genus Archaeomysis; species Archaeomysis grebnitzkii. The sequence continues at coordinate 5,346 of JARUHE010144086.1, read as the reverse complement.
AAAGAAATAAATAGTAAATAAAAATGTAATGGGTAAATACAAATATTACAAAATTGAATCAGTTTACAAAGAACATTTTTATAGAAATGCACATTTTTTGACAGATCGACCATTATTATCGCCTTGTTAACCAAGTAATGACAATTAAAAACAAATGACTTCGCAATACTATGAATTTCATTTGTATCAGAACTTTCATAATTTTTTAACATTAAAAAGTGGGAAAACTGTTTTCAAAACATGTATGATATAATATTTATGCATACTACTAGATTTAAATTTGTATTGTTGTATGTTGCGTAAATATTATCATACATTGACGTCTGGTTTTGTTAAATGAAATAAAAAATATTGTGCGCGTGAACTCTTTTAGTCTGTCATAAATACTCTGTCCAGGAGGCCTTCATATTTAGCATTTGTTTATAGTTTGAAATAATTTTGGTGTCCTGCCAATTGTCTGGCTTTTGCATTTAAACGTGTCTTTGAAATTGAACAACAAAGTTGCGCAACAATTAGTTTGTATTCTTTAGGAGAGCATAAATGAATTGTTTGGTGTTGTATTTCATCTAATTATAACATATTCTCAACTCTCCAACATATGAATAGATATTATCTTAAGAACATAAATACATAGAAGTATGCATTGAATATTAATATTTCGTCACAACAAGTATTGAAGGGTTAAGATGTGTTTTTATTCAATTAAAAATAAAATTTGTTCATGTTTTTAAATTGATTTTTATTTGTGCACTTCAATGAATTATATTACCGAACCCTTCGTTCGGTAAATGTGACCCAACACTAAATGTTCATTATGGAGAAACGATCGAAATAGTTTGAATAGTTTCGTTCACTTGACGTCTGAAGTGGAAGAATCTTGTTTGTGCAGATCATCCTTATCAATCGTTTGATGCATCCACGTAGTCCACACTGAACGAGAGGATACGATACTTAAGGTCAGATAGAGACACGCGATCAAATAGTAGACAGGCAGATAATAATGGACAGGTAGGTAAGTTAGACAGTCAAGTAGGGTAAGACGACTTACATAGATCGGTAGACTTACCGAGAAACATGTAAAGAAAGAAAATGTTTCAAATAAGATGCTTTCAAGATCATGAAAAATGACGAACTACACCAGTCGCTGGTTTTGGGGGTGAATGTGCATTATCCATAGCCTCATCCATTGACATTTAAATACAAATGATAAATATAAAAAAAACATCGTTCACCGAAATCTCTTTTCCATGAATGGCGTAGTTGTATTACTTTAATGATCCTTTATAGCTTTTTCAACCCTTTGATGTCGAGCTACAGTAAGTTCATTTTCAATGGCAACTTTAACTTATTTTTTAGTTCAATGTTACTTGGGGTTTAAAGTGTTGTATAGATTCGTTGGTAACAAAGGACAAACTAATATGATCTCCACATTAGCGATGTACTTGAAACACAATGCATAAGAATGACTTTCAATGCTATCTTTAATGTGTTTCAGTCCTTGTGGTGTATTCGTGCCTCAAAGTGTTAATTAATGGTGATGGGGGACGGATGGTCAATTGGAAATATGTTGTCGTTCATTTAGATATTTATTTTGATTCTCTTACTTTTATATTTCTTTAAATTACTTACTTGTTTTTTGTTTACATTTATTTCTTTCATTTACTTTCTTGGTTTTTCTTTTCTGTTTTTTCGTTTATTTCTTTAATTTACTTTTTTGTTTTTCTTTTATTTATTTAATTTACTTTCTTATTTTTCATTTGTTTTCTTTTATTTACTTTCTTGTTTTTTCTTCAATTTACTTTCTTGTTTTTTCTTTTATTTAGTTTCTTATTTTTTTTCTTATCTCCTTCCATTACTTTTATTAGATCATTCTTAATCTTTTTGTTAAAAAATATGTTCAGTGTTTTACCATTCATTTTATACATTATACAAAAAATATCATCCTTCTATAGTATATATAAAATATATCGCCATTAAACAAACTCGTTTTGTTTATGTAAAAAAACGGTGAAATCTAATTTTCAATTCATGAAAACTTTGATACTATGGACGACAAATGGAAACAGAATCGGATTGTCACGTCAACATTTTATGAAATTAAAAAAACTGAATTTGTTTCATCGCATGGCGCTGCATCCATGTGAGCAACCTGACCTATGTCGGTTCATTCATGTGCCTAGATGAATGGTTCGACTTTAATTCAACGCAATCCACTTGCCAACACTTTTAATGTTTCTCGTAGCATCCAGTTCACCTGGCTTATTATCCTCGTTACACCTTGTGGATGATTTCTTTGTTTTAGAAGGCCTTCCTTGGAGATCGCTGTTGCTCAGTAGTTAGTATTATCCAGGGTTTGGTCTTGCTCAGAGATTGGTGTTGTCCATGATTTGGTGTTGCTCAGAGATTGGTGTTGTCCAGGATTTGGTGTTGCTCAGAGATTGGTGTTGTCCAGGATTTGGGGTTGCTCAGAGATTGGTTTTGTCCAGGATTTGGGGTTGCTCAGAGATTGGTGTTGTCCAGGATTTGGGGTTGGTCAGAGATTAGTGTTGTCCAGGATTTGGTGTTGCTCAGAGATGTGTGTTGCTACGTGGTTAGTGTTATCCAGAGTTCGCATTGCTCAGAGATTGGTGTTGTCCAGGATTTGGTGTTGCTCAGAGATTAGTGTTGTCCAGGATTTGGTGTTGCTCAGAGATGTGTGTTGTCCAGAGTTTGAATTGACTCAACGATTGGTGTTGTCCAGGATTTGGTGTTGCTCAGAGATTGGTGTTGTCCAGGATTTGGTGTTGCTCAGAGATTGGTGTTGTCCAGGAATTGGGGTTGCTCAGAGATGGGTGTTGTCCAGAGATTTGTGTTGTTCAGTGTTTGAATTGACTCAAAGATTGGTGTTATACAGGGTTTGGTGTTGCTCAGAGATTGGTGTTGTCCAGGATTTGATCTTGCTTAGAGATGGGTGTTGCTACGTGGTTAGTGTTATCCAGAGTTCGTGTTGCTCAGAGATTAGTGTTGTCCAGGATTTGGTGTTGCTCAGAGATTGGTGTTGTCCAGGATTTGGTGTTGCTCAGAAATGAGTGTGGCCAAGGTTTGTTGTTGCTCCAAAGATTGATGTTGTCCAGGGTTTGGTGTTGCTCAGAGATTGGTGTTGTCCAGAATTTGGTGTTGCTCAAAGATGGGTGTTGTCCAAGGTTTGGTGTTGCTCCAAAGATTGATGTTGTCCAGGATTTGATCTTGCTCAGAGATGGTTGTTGATCCAAAGATTGATGTTATCCACGATTTGGTGTTGCTCAGATATGGATGTTGTCCAGGGTTTGGTGTGGGTCAGATTTGGGTTGTGTTAGGGTATGTTCATGTAAAAGTCGTTTCGCATTTGTTCATGTGCTTAACAAGAATTCTTTTTTATTTTACCCTCCTTAAAAAATGACTTTATAATCAAATATAATTTACGTTTTTTCAACATTTTAAATATTGATCAAATGCATATTAATATCGAACATAATTCGATGATATTTTACAACAAAATTATCTTTGTTTGTATAAAAAACTTTAGATTGGGTTGTGTGCATTTACACAATCCCGCTCTCTCTATTTTCTCTTTTTCTTTCGTTCCACTCTTTCTTTTTCTCTTCATTCTGCTTCCTATCATTTGAATATTTTTCATTCTTTCTTTTCCATAATCTTATTTTTCTTTAAATATTGTTTATTTCTTCCTATTCACAATTATCTCGTTACTGTTCGGCTCCACCTGTCTCCTAATTTTCGCTTTCCCTTCCGCTCTTATCGTAATGAACTCTGGTGTAGCGAAGAGAATATCTTCCAGGTGTTCAGGTTCGTACGTTTGTACATTGCCACCAAACATGACCATGCCCAAATACGCACAATTACGCATCCTGCTTCGCGTTAATACAACCCAAATTAGTCCCATTTCATGAACAAACATGACTTCATTTCGAAATGAATTGACCCTTTAATTAATTATAATTATCTATGGGTCAAAATTACTGAAATTTAACACATAAAATCCTCTAGGGTAGACATCTACCAATATAATAAGTAGGGGGAGTAGAAGCGTTATTTTCTGTTGTTTATAACAACATACTGATATATTGAATAACTTTTGTCAATTTTTGTAGCTATAGCTACTTCTTCAAAAAGCTAAATGTAATGTTTAATCTTCACTATGAATATAAATGAAAAAAGTTCTACCCTCAGAATAGATTTAACTATTTGATTTTTGTGTTTGTCTTTTGAGAGATAATTATAACTTTTCCAAATAGGTGTTGATAAAATGTGTTTATTGTATTCCCTTTCATTAGGTTGATTGGTGGTTATGTCGTGATGATAGTTGCTACGTAGTATAGGAACATATTTCTTTGATAAAAAATTTTTTTTATGCTGACAAATAAGAGTTAATCCCATACAGAGTACTCAGTGAGGGCAAGGCATTATCTAGGCATATGATTATACATACTCGTATATTATTATATTATATAATATTAAGAATACATACTCGTATATTGTTATATTATATAATATTAAGAATACATGTTCGTATATTATATTATTAAGTAAGAACCACTGCTGTTCATTTTGAGAAATTCTTCCCATTGCTGAAATTCCCAGCCATGTTTTTTAGTATTGTCGTTCCAGGACAACGAGTAAAAATTTGTGATTTCAAAGACTGCAAAAAAAGCAGAAAGTTCAGTAGCATTTGACGTTCCCTTTCGGTCATCACGGCCAACATTGCTTAACTTCGTTCCAATTTTGTTGAAATTTTCAACTCTAACGTTTTCTTCATCTAAGTATCATTAATATTATTTTTAGATAAGGAAAATATTTTAATTAAAACGAACCAATAAAATAATAACTTGGACAATTTCAAATTGTTTTGAATATTCATTCTACTGAGCACACCTTGTTTCGGTTTAAATTTGTGTTAATAACACACACACACACACACACGCGCGCGTGCACACATAAACACACGCGCGCACATACATACACCTACACACACACATTTACACGCACGCACGCACACTTACACACATACAAGCACACTTATACACACGCACGCACGCACACTTACACACACGCACGCACGCACACTTACATACACGCACACTTACATACACGCACACTTACATACTTACATACACGCACACTTACATACACGCACACTTATATACATACACACGCACATATACACACGCACGCACATATACACACGCACGCACACATACACACACGCACACATACACGCACGCACACATACACGCCGCACACATACACACACGCACACATACACACACGCATGCACACATACACACACGCATGCACACATACACACACGCA